>CAJHUC010001438.1:0-112463 GCA_905146915.1 Ostreobium quekettii | reverse complement strand
TTTCAGATTTCATACAATGCAGACTTTCCCACCCTATAGATACCTATGCACATCACATTTATGTTTCTCTGACTGCCAGCACTGTTAGTTGAGAGACCCCAGCATTTCTAGCGATGAAGCATGCCTGGCTTGATTCTGGCTGCAATTCTCAAATTTGCATTTTATTCCGATGAACGATTGCAAGGTCGAGTTCCTAACCTTCTATTGTGTAACCATGTAGCTTTCACAATTTGGGATGCCACAACACAAGATTGTCACTATGTCACAGCGTTGTGCTGGTCACTGCTGGGCATACCCTCACCCACAGGAGACAGACTTTATGAGATGGCGTCCTCACAGGCATCACTGCGACATAGTGCCAACAATTTCCCACACTTGCACCAGCAAAATCAAACATACTTGTGTTCAGGACAGCACAAAGTGCAGGGCCGGACACCCAGCATAAGATTCACAGTCCTAGCTATAATCTCATGAAGTCCAAGCCATCTGGTACTAAAATGGAATCACAAAACCAGCAGCTTAGCAGCGCGACCAAGCACCTGACCAATTATTGTCCCCAGCCAATGTGGTGCATGCTCTTGTAGAATGTCAACGAAACTTGCACAGGCCTCCACACCCAGCCGCCGCAGTGTCACATCTGGTTCGTTCACAAGACCTGTGCGCAGGGCAGCCAACACTTGCGGAATGTGTGGCATCAGCTGACTGCGCATTACAGTGACAAAGACTGACAGGGCACGCCATGCTTGGAGCCGAGCAGCATAGCTCTCCTTTGAAAATTCAAACTGCAGTCACAAAACAAGTATCAACAACAGCAATGCTGGCATTAAAAGCAGCGCTTTTGGCAAACTGGCACCAGGTGGAGCAACAATGCTGGGTGTTGGTGACACTCACAAGTCTCAGTATATGTGGCACACACAAATGAACGTGATTCTCGGCGAGATAAATGCTGGCAATAGCTTGCCCAAATGCACTTGCCAATCTCACATCGATCATGGCCCCGCTATTCCGTTTTCCAGGATATTGAGCTCAGATGTTTGGCTTCAACAACAAGGAAACCACACCCAACGTGTGTTAGTCGTAAGATTGAATTTGTCAGCAGAGTATCAATACACAGGTCTGGCACTTTCAAGGTTAGGTTGAACAGAAACCTGGCTTCAGAGTGTCCAAATATGATCTTCAGAAATGGCCATGGCTGAGGTTGTGAAGCTATTTTGTGGAACTGGCAGTTAATCCAATTGATGCAGCAAAAGCTAGGCACATCAGTCACAGCAGGTTAGCATTTAATGGTAATGTGGTGATGGCAAGGCGTTCGGTCCCCAAATTGAAAGCTGTCATGTGATCCCCACACTGAAAGTTGTGTTGAATACAGAGAAGTGCACACAGTAAAATACAATATTGTGGTGAAATATGTCAGCAGGTAGTACCACAATTGCCTGGGATGTTGCAGAAATTGATCAAAGGCAAACTCAGTGCTGACACTAGCCAAACATGTGCCAACAATCAGGATGGCACTTGAACAAATTCTGCTCAAGTTCAATTGTTCAGATTTTCCTATTCACCACAAATCAAAGGCACGCATGGGCCCCAGCAGTCTCACAGTTTTGCTTAGCTTCACAAAGAATCCAGCAACACGGCCTTTCAGATCGGAGAGGTCCGGTTCCGCATAGCCACAGATGCGAAGAAATGTGTGCAGCTTTTCATGGCACAGAATAGCAACTGACTTCAGATCTTCATGGCCACTCCAGTGAGTTGCCTCGCCAGCAGCCCACATAATCTGTGCATGAAGCAAGCAGCAGACCAAGATTGACGAGAGCGGGAGTAGAATAACAAGCAAAGAAAGGAGTACTTGAAGATGCTATCAGGGTTTGTAAGCTGCAGAGCCTTGTGGTCCCATCATAGCCTTATTTGAGGCAAGGGCTGTGACTTGTCAAGTGACCAAAACCATAAAGAGAACGAATGTCCTGCTCCAGATACCAGTAAGCATACCTCGACAGCAATGTTTCGTTTGCCACGTGCCAATTGTAGAAAATGAGCCACACCACAACTCTGCAAGGCCACCTACCTCAGCCACAACTGCCCCAAAGTAGGGCTCCATATGGTGAAGAAATTGTGTGTTGTCAGGCCCAAGCAATTTCAGCTTGAATGCAGCGAACTCAGAGGCAGAGTTGTTCCACAAAACAAAGGACATTGCAAAGTGGAAATTCCCAAGGAGGAGTTGCTGGGGAGACATCCCCAAGATCTGCGCCAAGTACCGGAGGGCATTGTAATCTTGAATGGCACCTATGCAGCCGACCAATGGTTCATGAGGAAGGAAGCATGTCAAACAGTAAGTCTTCAAGGCACAAAAGCACTGTTTCACCAGGTAACAACAGACACAGCATCAGAATCCATGTTCCACAACTCGCACCCCTTTCCTGAGCAAGAAACTATGAGATATTTTGCAACATTGTGAACATGATGTGGAAATCTACAGAAGCAGCAGATAAAGAACACACCGATGTAGCCGATGGCATTGGGAATGATGAGGGCGGCAATATGTTCAACACTCTCATCCAATAGACTAGCAACTTCATGCAGCAGTTGGTGTCTGGTGGCCAGGAAGGAACTCATCGACAGAGAGCATCTCTGTGAAAACAAACACACACCACGTTTCGATCGCTGATGACAGCATTAAAAAAGAACGTCTCAATGCAGATTGGGCAATGACAACAAACACATGTAGTTGATGGGGAACAAACATATGTGCCCAGTCACATCCAGTTGGCACTGAACCTGCCGACATAGGTGAACGCAAGTTGGTCACTCTTTGACAAATTCCTTTGCTCATTTCAGCATTTGCTGTTGCTGACCATGGGAAGGTGAACTACCTGCACGTTGATCATGCAGCAAAAGAACCAAATGAACTGACTCTGTACTGTCACTTGACAGCACAAACCGACCACGCACTTGCCTCATGTGCAGATCCCAGCAACAAAGTTGCCAAATCAACTCCCTCTTGATCAGCCACCTTCATCAACATACTCTCTGCCATTGCTGACACAGAGCGTTTGCTGCTATTGATGTTTTCAAGCAGGCATTGGACAGTAACCACAGCAGCTTCTTGCCCCATTAAAGCTGTATGCAAAGCTGCCAATTGCTGCAATATTGCAGTGGTGTTGGCTTCATGGGCTCTGGCAAGATGGTCCTTGAGTGCCTGAGCAGCAGGGAACACAAATATCCCACACTTGGCACACAGAAATCATGCAAGGCAACAGTCTGCAACTAATTGCCAGGCAAAGAAACGTGACGATTGAGCACCAGCATCGTCCTATACACCATTAGCAAGTCCAAGATGCACTCCACAATCGGAAGCCACTCCGAATTGTGAAATCTGCGTCCACCATCGATCTGAGCTCATTGGCTTCTTCCTACACATTTTGCACCACTAATTTTTGCACACACTATGGCCACTAGAAGCATGCCTCCCATTGGGCATGAAGATGAACGGCGCATGTTTTTGGTCCTACCATTGACAATTGCAAGCTCACCTCAACCACTCTCAACGCTCCTTGTTGTTCATGTGACCCCCTGGCCCACTCTGCCATAACTCGTTCTTGCAAAAGTGCAAGGAGAACCCTGTGCGTTTCCGATGGCAAGACTGCACATTCATGAATGGCAGCTTGAAATATAAGATCAAGCACAGCTTGAGAAGCCATGATGTGAGAAGGGTTAGCATGTACCAGATACTTGTGGATGCTTCGAAAAACAACAGCCTGAAACATAAAAGAAGTGTCACTTGGGGATCCCTTGATTCCTCATTTTACTTACAGCTGTCTTCTCACAGACCCCAAATGCTTGTTGAACAGCAGGAGTAAACTATGGGAATATGATACTCAGCAACATGATAGCTATCTGGCCACTTGCAATTCAGAGCACAGTGGGATCTGCTGAGCAGCACGATTTCTTGCTGCTTTTCCTTGATTGCTGTGCATTTCCTATCAATTGTCGTTCCACTCCTACATCAACTTGCAGTAAATGAAAACAAGCTAGAAATGCGCTTGCACAACAGAGCTTTCAACTGCTGAACATGCATTTTCTTCCTGCAAAAGTCAGTACCTTGACTTTGGTGGAGCTCCCATCTGCAAGTAGTGCTTTGCAGAATGGTTCCCAAGTAGATAGGTGCACCAGGTGTTTGACAACCAAATCGCCTTCATCATCACAAATGGCACTTACTGCAGGGCCAGTTTTGAACTGCCAGGGTTCCCAGCCAATCTTGAACAACACCTCACTCAGCAACTGCAACAACTTGTGAACAACATCCACCCATTGCGACAATGTTGCTGCGTTGAACGCCATAATGTGCATCCCAAGACTTACACCAGTTGCCCATCTGACAGTTTCGTCCATGCAATCAAGATGAGATGCCAACTGCTGCAAGCAGTTCTCAGCACTGGGAAGATCCTGCCCTGAGTGGCTGCCACTCTGCTTGCTACAGCCAGGCAAAGCCTGACATTCATAAGCAGAAACTACTGGGGTAACGAGTTGGATGGCTGCTTTCAAAGGCACACTGGTGCAGCCAGCCATACTGTGAACAATGGTTTTGCAAAGCAGGGGCCTTCTTGCTCCAGCCGAATGTTGTCCCAACGTTTCGACCGCCACTGCCGCCTGCAGGACTTGAAGTTTCAGTCGTTCAGCCCATTCTGTGCCTGCCCCGGACAGGTCGATGGCTCCAGACTTGGAGAAATGTGCCCAAATAGAGTTCAGCATCTTGGGGATGCTCTGTGCCAGCAATGAGGACAGCTCCTGGAGAGATGGCTGATCACATGATGTTGAGGACAGCGCCTGCAGGGTGGGCACCAGCAGGGCCAGAGCAACCTCCAGAATTCGTGAGCATTCTGAGGCTGGAGAGGTGGGAACCGAGGCCAGGCTTGCCTGCTGAAACCAAAGCTCACAGGCCCTGGAAAGGGCCACAAGGAGGTTGATGTGGGGCCTTCCACTGGCAGCAGTAATCAATACCAGCAGGGTGCGCAGCTTCTCCAGTTTGGGGCCAGAGGGATCAGGGAATAGGGATGCAATGAACAACGCAAATACACCCTCCAGACGTCTGAACTGCACCCAGTCATGGGAGCAGGATGAGTCCACAGTGTTGGCCTGCCACCCTACAATGGGTGGTTGTGTATGGCCTCTTGGCAACAGGCTGTCTCTGCTCTCCACATCTTCTATGACATCTTCCATTTCCTCATCCACCCCTCCAACCGTCCCTTGAGTGCTCAAGAAATCCTCTGGCAGTGTGTCAACGAGCTGCCTGACGCACCCAGCAAGCACCTCCCTTACAGGGTCCTCAGCACCAAGCAAAGGCAGGAGTGCCTCGAACTCCACCGCCAGCAAGGGTGTTGTGACAGCTAGGGCTTTCAGCACCCGGAGCAAGTGAGCTTGCAGGTGGCTGTTTCGCTCACAACTAATCGCCACCTGGGCAGGGCGGAGAGACAGGAGCTATGTGAGCAGCCTAGGACAAAACGTTGTTGATGATTAAATAGTCCATTATCGCCGTAGAGGCGGCTTGGCTTGCCACTGTTCATGAACCTGATCAAAGGAATGAAGTATGCGCATCTTACACTCTACCTAGATCGCCCCTTGTGTTTAAGTGAGACTCGAATCTGGTGAATTACTTGGTTTAAATGATGGTCAGCGCACACACATGGACAAGGACACTTGGACACCTGGACAACTCGGACCCTGGTACTTCTGGATATCGTGTTCTTGAAACTCTATGTGTACCCACACGCCCAGTCTCGGCATGCAGGAACAAGGTCTGATATATCACTTTCGACGCATGCAGTCAGAGGATCTGCGCACCTGAACAAGGGCCCTACACAAGCTCCCTGTGGCCACTCCCTGAACGCCGGCGCGTTCGAGGGCATCCACAAGCGTCTCCAGCACCCGAAGGACCGCCGCCTCCCAGCCGCACGCGGCGCGCTCCCCCGGCTGCCCCCTGCCGACGCCTTCCCTGATCACCGCCTCCACCGACCACAGCGCGTCGAGCACGCACCTCGCCAGCAATCCCCCAGGCCCATGCCGCAGGCCCCACCCCAGCGCGATCAACAAATCCGCCTGCGCCGTGGACCCCGCCTCCGTGCAGCGCAGCATCTCCCGCAGGGCTTCGAAGAAAGCCGGTGGCGGGCCCGGCGCGGGACAGTCGTCGTCGTGGCCGTCCCCGTCGCACAGCAGGGCCGCGGTGTAGACTCTACAAGCTGCCCGCGTCAGCCGGACGACGTCGCCCTCGCATTCCACGACCACCTCAGACGCTCCCAGCCGCCCGGCCTGGCCCGATCCCCCGTCCACCGGCCATCGCCCCTCGCCGACCATCCCCCGGAAGATGCCGACGCGGACCCGGCCGAACGGCCCCGCCTCCGCCGCCCTACCCTTCACAACCGCCAGGTCGATGATCATCCTGACGGCGTCCACGTACGCCGCCCTGAGCAGCGCCCGGCTTCTGGCGTGCAAGACGGCCACCACCCGTTCCACGACGTCCAGCAGGGCGGCGGCGCCGTCGACGTCAGATGTCTCTCGCGCCAGTGCGGTCAAAAAGGACAGGAGGCCGCTGGCCGGCACCTCGCACCCCTCGTCGATCACGTCCGCGTCCTCGTCCAGCACAGCCCGCAGTTTCTGGCACAAGGACAGCGGGGAGCCCCCGCGGAAGGATCGCAGCAGGCGGGTGAGGCTCGCCCGCACCTCCGCCACCTTCTCGGCGGTGGTGCCGCTCTCCATGGGCCGGGGGGCACCGGCAAGCGGGCAGCTCGCGCGCTACGCGCGAGGACTCGGGTGCGCAGCTGGGCCGAGAGGCCCAGGCTCCGGGCTGGCAGGGTGGCATCGTCATGCCCGGTCAGAAATAAAAGCGCAAGGGAATTGAAAATTGTTGGAAGTTGGTGCAATGCGAATGGGTTCCGTGACTGCCGGGATGAGGTGTTGACAAAGCGAAATGGTGTGTGGTCGCTGACTCGTTCGCCCCTGGGGACAGCTGTCCGTTGGAAGCGGTGTGGGAACGAGCTGGAGACGAATCCAGTTACAAATGGATCCCATATCGGCGTGTCCTTTTGCATGTCCTCCTTCCCTTTACGACCAGGCCATCCATTCAGTCCATGTGTCACCATAATGTCTGTTATGCACAGGCCTAGTGTGGGGGACGCCCTGCCTCGGTCTCCTGGAGTGGGGGACGCCTTGCGCAGGATACAGTAATGTTTCTCTGAACTGGGCATTATATTATATATTACAAGCTCGGACCGCCGCCCACATTGCACACGCAGCGTCCTCTGATTAACCCGGCGTCGCGACTTCGGCTGGTCGTATGGTCTATCTAGATGGTTCTTTCAAGGCCTTAAGAGGCAGTTAAATACAAACGAATGTGAAAATAAGTTGGAAAAATGCAACAGGAATGCAATCGAATGACCTGGACTTGGTGTTCAATTGCAAAGCTAGCTACAAAAGTCAGTGGGCGAAATAGTGTAGGAATGGGTGCACAAACTGGTGCATCATTTGGTGGCTTCTTTGATGCGATGATTGTTCCAGCAGTTTGTGCATGAATCGGTGCAGCAAATGGTGCGCCAATTGGTGCACTGACTGGAGCATGGCAATGAAACGATATTTTCTTTTTTTGCTGTTGCGATTTGTTTCATCCGCACCTATCTGTCGAACGAGGCTCGTCCAGAATCTGGACTCATGTCGCTAACAACATACATAATTGCACAAAATTGCATATCTTACACAAAAGGACTGAACACTCGCACAAAGAGGTTGCTACCAGATCTGCTGGCGCAAGACAAAGGGCAGGATCAAGATCATATTTGCATTTCCACGTGTCCTAAAGTCTGGCAATCGTCAGAAACGCTATTAGTATTTCTGGCCTTAAGGCCTGTGTCCATCACAATTTCCAAGCATGGCAAGCTGGCAGCACTAAACTTCTCCTTCCAGGCGGCCCTGAACACAACTTGATTAAATTCACACCACTGCACTCCCTACTCCGTATTTTCCATTGCATGGTGCAGTTTGTCGGCTCTTCCAGCACCGAACCAGCGCGCAGGGGCAGTAGAAGACAAAAGTGCAATTGAGCAAAAAACTCCGATTGTGCGGTACAAAGACGGTGGCAACACTCCGGTGCGCAACAGAACCATCGCCGACAGAAGCACCACCAGGACAGCCTGCGAGACGCTGGATGGACCTCCGGCCCACCAGCGGTTCCTGTGGCGCTCCTGACGCCCAGCGCCTGTACGGTCAAGATGGCTCAGACGCCAGAGCAGCTCGTTCTGGGAGTTGCCAGGAAGAACCCCGAAGTGAGTGGGTGCAGGATGCAGGCACTGGCAAACGTTTTGCTGGAGCGAGACGGGTGCCAGCAGCCGAAAATAAACGTGAAGTCGGATTGTTCGGGGCGTTGCTCAGTCTGTTGGACAGGTGTAGTCGCAGTCACAGCCCATGCTGCTGTGATCGTAGATGATTGGTGGCCATGTCAGTAAGGATCCCGTAGGGCCCTCTCTTAATAATGGACACATCAGGCGCCCCAGCCTAAGCTTGGGAGTTCAGAAGCGCTAGCGCTGCAGAAGGCGCCGCCGCTGCACAGCTTCACCCATTGGAGTCACCTGTTTTGGTCGTCAGGTGGCGTGACGCTCACACCATAGGAACAGCGTTGTGGCCGCAGACCAGGGCAAGCTGTGGCCCCTATCAAAGTTGCTGAGACAGCGGACCCAACGCTGGATGTGAGGGAGGGTTGCTGCTGTTGCTGTCGTCCCTAGTTTTCATCGGATCAGAAGCAGCTTGAACACAATCATGGGTGATGTCTCAACAGCATGCATTTCTGCGACTGCGAATACGTTTAATGTGCGTGGCCCCTTTTGACCTACCTGCAAGTCCAATTGGTGAAGGTGGAATTGGGTGCTCTGCAGGGAGCCAGTGATGCGATCCTTGAGAGGGAGCTTGCAGATTTGTTGACTGTGGAACAACGTGCCAATGCCATCAACTCACTCCTCCAGACTGGGCGCCTGCAGCTTTTCAGCTCAGGCACGGGGTTGGTGTACAAGGAAGTGGACCTGAATGTGGCCATCAAGTGGGTACCCTGTCTGCATGGCTGATTACGCGCATTCTTCAGTTGCCATGTGCTGTTGCACTAAATTGCTTTACTGTGCAGTTTAACTGTGCCTGTGCGTCCCCACTGGAAGGGAGCATATGTTGAATGTGACATTTCATGCCCTTCAGCCCAACACATATAATGTCAGGCTTTTGTTGTATCCTTGGGGGAAGATAGGAGCCACCTTTTTGATGCATTGCCCCATTGACACCCTGCTGTCTGTGCTCTCAGAGCACATGCCTCCAAAGAAAGGGGCAAGAATGTGCTTGTACTATGCGTGGTGTTGAAGTGAAGATGCTGTGCTTCAGTCATGGACTTGCAGCAGGTGCAAGTATGTTGATTACAAATTCATGCTGCGTGTGCCATTTGAACAGTGGCTTGCACGATGGCTGCTGAAATGGAGCACCAAACAACAGATTCGAGTTCAATTACACAACTGTGTTTGGGAATGTGGCAGTAGGGACAAGAAGCTGATGAATATAGCCATCAATCCCACTATTGCATATAGTTGTGAACTGCATGCTCTGTGTTGTGTGTTTGGTTAGGTTTCGCGGTCTTGGGACAGAGGAGTTGCTGGTGTACCAAGTTGTTGAGCAGTCCAGAAACAGTGGTAGGTGGGATCCAATTTGGCAAAGTGATTTGTGTGCATGGTTTCCCATCAACACATTGCCCTGTTGCCACCTGGACAAGAAGAGAAACGAGCAGCATCAGTGCATTTGCGTGGCAAATTTCCAGTTTTTGAAGGTGCGTGAAGGCAAATTGGCTGCATCGCCAGTTTGGAATGCAGAGGTCCAGTCACAAGCATGTCCAAGGGGGATTGTCTGGGGAAGGGTAGTGGTTTGGTCTTGTAGGTATGAGCATTAAGGTATTATGTATCAGTCCCTGGCATATGCAGCACGTTGTTTGCATGCCAAGTTGCAGAAGAGTGCAATGGAACAGAACAGCACAAGAATCAAAGGTCGGATGTCAGTCGACTGCCTTTTGCAGCCTTGTTCCAAAAAGAGAACGCCTTCTTGCTGATGCTTCCGTACCCGTTCAAACTGTCAGCCAAGGATGCATCCCTTATGTTCGCCTGTGTGACTGCAGGAGCCATGTCTCTTCGCACATGAAAATTTGTCTCCATGTTGGTGCTCCAACTGTCATTGATTGATTGACATTCCTTTGATACAGTGTACTGAAGTTGGGCAGATAGTTGCTCATTCATGCTTTCTGAAGGTATGCCAAGTGTCCTGCCTGTGCCTACCCCTGATGGTCTTCGCCCGCTCAGTGCAGGGATCTGGACAAAGGAAATGAAGTCGAAGACTGGCCTGGCCCAGCCACAGCTCACAAAGATCCTGAAGAATCTGGAGACCCGACAACTGGTGAAAACATTCAGGCCAGTTGAGAACAAGACGCGGAAGATGTACATTCTGTACTCTCTGGAGCCTGCAGAGCATCTCACGGGTGGCGCTTGGTAGGCGCATGGGTCCCATAACTTTTGCTGGATGCCAGTTTGTCACCCTCACACGACATATGGACAAGCAGTGTTGAAAGTTGAGCAGAAGCAGTTGCACAGACAGGATTTAGAAGTTGGTGAGGTGCAGCTTTGTGAGACACAATTATTTACCATAATGGATGCCATGATTATGTCTGTCGATGGACGTTTGCAAGGCCATGAGACAAACATGGCATGCGTGTACTTTTTGTCAAAGTTGGGTTTCCTAACAGGAGCTGGATTGTGAACCATGCTCACCGCCCAGGTACACAGACATGGAGAAGGACACCGAATTTATCGAGGTCTTGCAGGAGGCGTGCTTCCGGGTCATAAACCATCGTGGCCTCGCGTCCCTCGCTGACATCGCAGACTTCATTCGCTCTAAGAACCTCTCACGAGTAGACCTGAGCAACAGCAACATCAAGTCCATAGTGGACACCCTGATCTACGATGGGCGCGTGGATGAGGTGGAGGGCTCCTCTGGGGTGCAATACAGGTCTGCGCTGCTGCAGCTGCCTGACTCCAGTGCCCTCACATCTGTGCCCTGCGGTGTGTGTCCCGTTTTCAACGAGTGCAGGCCTGGGGGCATTGTCTCACCAGAGTCGTGCATCTATTATGACAAATGGCTGGATTTCTAAACCCGCTCAGCTAAACAGGCTTGCCTTAGCAGGATCTGGGGTTCAGGCGTTTTTAATTGTGGTTTTGGGTAGCCCGAGTGGTGCAAATGTGTAATATCTTTAGAGTCTGCTGGGCAGGAGCACCGCTGAAGCAAAAGCAACCTAACATCATCTGCCTGTATGCCTTGTGGCAATGAAAAGCGAACGTATATGAGTAGAAGCAGATGGATAAAAAGAAGAATGAGATGTAGAGCCAGGACAGCTGTTTGAAGTATGCAGATGGGAAAAATTGCTGTGTGTGGCTGTACTTTGTGCATGTGCATGATGTACATAGATCAGTGGTTTTGTTCTGCAACCTGGCATCTCACCTTTGGATTGATGGGCCCCAACATGACTAGCCATGTCATCCTTACCCAGTTCCTTCCTAGCTGCCAAATCAGCTCCTCCCTTGCCTCTCGGACCAAGCCCCGAAGGGCACGGTCGCCATGGTTTGGTGGCTGCTGACACTGAAACCGTTGTGGCTGACTGGGGCTCCACATCGGTAATTGCCAACGCGAAAAGAAATGGAGCCAAGGACTAGAAGATTGTTTCTGTCCGGACCTTGCTGCCAATTGTTCGGATTTTCACATGGTACAATGCGCGCCAGCTGGATTGACAATCATGAGAGAGATTCAGCCTGGTAGGTCGCCCAAATTCATGGTATTGCAGAATTTTTGGCGGAGCAGGCATACCATAGCATATTTAGCATTTCTGCAATGACACGACGCTCGGGCCTTTTGTGTGGAACAGTAAAACTATAAAAACACCGACGCTGCTAAGGAGCAACGTGGAAACGGAAAATACTTGGACCAAAATACGACGCAAGACTGGAGCCAGAGACCAGAGCCGTTGGCGACCCCCGCTGACAGGGTTGTCACGGATGACAGCCAAGAGCAACCGGACAGCGTCTGGTCTTATCGGGCGCCGGTACTTGAACGAGCGCCTTTAAAAGGGCAAATCTGGAAATTTGCATCACATCACAAGGCCAGTTGGCCTCGTCTCCACGAACTTCGCGTTCACCGACCCTTGCAGTTGGGCCCGCCAGTGCCCATGGCTGGCTGCTCCAATCCATCTCTTGCACCCCGACACAAGCAAGGAAAGGAGGGGGCTTTGCTCTGCCAGGCCAACCAGCCTCGATCCCAATGGAATGTGCTAAGTTGATCCTTGCAATCGTCTTGTGTCGAGCACGCTTCGACTCTTCGAACCAACGCACACGTGCATCCTGTGCCTGTCAAGCGCTAGCGCTTAGCGCGATCAAAAGGACGACTTTTCGCCGCTTCCAAGGCCACTCAGCGTCTGTTCATGCTTCTGCGGCTTCTGGAGAGGTGATGAGGAATGGAACAAAAGTTGGAAGAAGCTGCTGCGGCAAGATGTGCAAGAATAAATCCTCTGAAAGGCGGCGCAAACTTTTTCAAATGCGGAAGTGCTAAATATACTGCAGTATTTACTGTGCATGCAAATAGGCGCTAGGGCATCCAGTCCTGCCTACTCGAGGCTGACGTAAACTTGAAAAAGTGCAACACTGCTTCAAGTCTTGCAACATGTTGACGACATGATTTACAGGCTGTAAATTGCAACCCGTCGAATCGGACGGGATAGTGATAATCATGTCGTTCATGACGTCCAACGACTACCACGGGAATGACACACGAAAAGCACATGCATTTAATTGTTGTAATACAATCTACCATTGCCCATTCGACCAAAGCTCCCCAGAACTGGCATTGAGTGCTAGTGCATTGGGGTGTGTATCCAATGCATGTCATAGTGTCAAGAACATTCACCGTAATTGCAGAAACGTTCGACAATTCCTGAAAATGACCTTTGGTACCTAAAGTGCAACCAGACTCGTCCCTTCAACGAGCACCCAACCCCCTGCTGCTCAGCGCACTGACTCTTGAATGCCCCTCGTTCTTGAACTTAATGAGCTGGGTGCACAGCACATGAAGCTGTTTTTGTTGGAATCATCCCTTTCTGTGTTTGGTGGGATCCACCGATCTTAGGGCATAAGGAAAAGGAACAAGTTCTTTTGTACAAGTGTGACTTCTCCTTTGAAGGGTCGTCTCCCAGCTTGTTGTTCGGGGCGTGGTTACGGTTGTGTTCCTCAGGCGCGTCCCAGAACTCTACGGTCCGAAACCGTAGCGTAACGCGTCGCCCGTCACGGACTGGTTGGTGAGGGTGGCAGTCTGTCGCAAGTCTGTTCCGACGATTCCACAAAGCACGTCCACCAACTGCGCACCACTTGATCGATGCCCCAGCAGTCGAGCGTCGTGGGCCCCTCGCGCCTTCCCCACACCCCCGATAGTAGTTGTACAGGATGCAACGACCCAGAGGATAATACCACACACAGGACACTTCCAGTACCATTTCCGCACGTCAGGCTGTGCATCCAACAGGAATAGTGGTAGGATCTCCCGACTTAGCCAATTCTTGATCCAGCCCTTGGCCTGGCCCGATATCGGCTTACTCAGCACTCCAACTGCGCTTTTCCAAGCACTCACGGGAATCCTCCTGTAGTGTCACGTCCCCCGGCGGACAAAAGCCCCAACCGCAAACAACACAATGAACCCGCCAGCCACGAAGAGGCCCCCATGAGCACCCCCCCTCGCCAATGTACTCGGGCCGCCCCATTGAGCCGTGCATGACGATGCCCTCCCCCGCCAGATCCGCCCCCACCCCCAAAGTACAGTCCCTTGGTGCTTCTGATCCGCTTCCCTGCCCCGCCAATCCAGGCCCAAGTACTGTCGGCGGCCCAGCCCCGTGAGCGGCCTGCACGTGACCTTGAGTGTTCAGTAGGCGCTCGTCACCGCCGTCAGTTGCCCCGTGCCAGACTCTAGCCGCGCGGGGATGGTTTACGCATCCTAAAAGCCTGGGCGGCGGAGCTGGAGGTCGTGGCCCCGCCAGGCCCTCCCTCCGCCCACGGTCGCCGCGCTGCCTCTCGGCGCCCTCGGCCGGCCCTGAGCCCCGCACGCTCTCCCCGCAACCACTCGAGCGTCGCATCCCGCCGCCTGGCCGCGCAGCCCGCCGTTATTGCCGTTGGCGGGTGGCGGTGGGAGGGCAGAGGGCGGAGATGGCGAACGCGGGCCCGTTCCGCAAGCGCATGGCGCGCGTGGTGGTCGACCTGAACAACCAGCTGGCCGACTCGCAGTCGGGGTCACTCATCCAGGTGGGCGGGTGCCGGGGCATCTGCCCTCCACGTCGATTGCATTTCGGCGTCGTATGGCCCGCTGTGTGGTCGTGTGTGCGTGGCCTGCTGCTGACCTGGCTGGCGGTGCGGCACAGATTTGGATGCCGGACAGGACGGAGGGAAGCAGCCAGCTGCAGACGCAGGTGGGCGGGGCGCGACGCGGGGGCGACGCGGACCCCACGGACTCTCGCGGTTTTGCCCGCCCGGTCGTCCCCCGCGGAATTAGTCAATCTCGCGACGGAGCGCAGCATTGTTGGAGCCGGCCCGGCGGCTCGCGCCCCGCCCGGCCACTTTTGGCCGCGGCGCCGACTCGCCCCGGCTCACCGCAGGCTGGGGTTGTGGTCGTCCCCGTTGAGCTGGCGGCGTTGCGGTGAGCGGGCAGCGACGTTCGCGGCCCAGGCAGGTTTCCTCATGCTTGCCTGCGAGCGAGGTTCCGATAGACTTTGCCACGCGGCGCCCGCCGGTCCGCGGACCCCATCTGGGCGCGAGTACGCCTCCCGTTGGCCCTTGCCCTCTTTCGGCACGTGGCCATCCGGGCACGTGGCCGGGAGCAGGCTCCGCCCGCGCTGGCTTTGCGGCCGCGCCCCTTGGCCCGACGGTCGCTTTTCCGCGCGCCTTCGGGCGCCGGGTCGCCGCCGACGAGAGTTGAGCCGTCGGGGTTTCGGCGCAGGGCCTGCCCTACGCGGTTACGGGCACCGGAGACCTGCTCGCGCTCTTCCGCTGCATATCGTGCCGCTACCACTTCAGCACGGACGTCATGCAGCCCAAGCTGTTGGGCGCGCCCGGCCGAGTCTACACCACGCTGGAGGTGGCCCCACTCCGCACCACCCACCCACCCACCCACCCACCCACCCAAACATCGCGCCCGCTGTCGATGTTCCGCTACGGACTTTCCGGCAACTCCGGTGATGATGGGTGGGAACAGTGGCACCTTTGCATAGTCAGCAGGGTTCACTGCGCCACGGTCCTTGCGCCTTCCGCCGCTGTGCCGGCGGCCAGCGACCCTTGGCCTGAGTGGGGTCCTGGGACTGGCTGTACGACAACACCGGGAGTCCGTGTTGGCGGGGTCTGGTCGGGCCTGTGTGCGTCTGGGAGACTCCTTGGACGTTCGTCGGAGGACAACCGGGTGATCGGCGCTTAACAAACGAGCGTCCCTTCTGTACCGTCAGCTACAGGACACTTGGCGACGGCCACGGCGCGGCAGTTCCAGCCATGCCGCTGTTGATCTAATGCGATTGAATGGCCCGTGGTGCCCGTTGTCGGCTCGCTCACCCCGCTGACTGTGCTGCCGCGCAGCCGGAGATGTGCAACGACCTGCAGAAGTATCAAAAGCAGATCTACCTGCGGGTGAGCGAGGCTCAGAGGTGCATGGTTCACTCCACCCTGGTGATGCCCTTCTTCGAAACCGCTGCCAGGGAAAGGCCTATTGGCGTGCTGGAGGTCATTAAGACATCGAAGAACGTTGCGTTCAACGACCTCATCGACCGTTGCATAGCGGCATTGCATGTGCGTTCTCCCCTCCACTTGCACCCACACTCCCCTTCTATTCCCACTGGCCTTTTGTTCTTTGCGAGGTGTGTTCTTGCTTGGGCTTCAATCGACCAGCTGCAACAGCAGTTGGCCTGCCATAGATGGTCTTTGTCTGGCCGCACAGTCAGCAGTGTGCTGAGGATGCTGTGGCTGAACCTCACTTATTGAATGAGGTCTCATCTCCAAACATGGAATTGTGCTGCTTGCAGTGCTCTCAGCCAGCCAGATGGTGAACAGTATTTTGAAATATCAAGCAGTGATGGTGCTTGCACTGGTTCTGGATTGGCAGTGGGAACGGTCCCACTGAGCACACCTGGTTGGTGTTGTGTACGGCTTTTGCCTCGTAGCACCTGGGACTAACAACCTATGCAGGAGGTGTCAGTTGCTGGCGTGTATACAGCGGCAGGATGAGAATTGCTTGCTGTGCTGTGTGTGTGTTGTGTCAGCGAGTTGATCTGTACTCATCAGATTTGGATTATCGAAATCTGGAGATTGGCCTTCGCCAGTGGCCCTTAGATGTGGACAACTCGTTAATGGAGGTGGCGCCAAGAGTGCAGATAGAGGAGCTTCCTGTGGATGGCGAGGAGGCATCTGGAACAGGAGAGAATTCGAGCGAAGCGTCGCCCCTGAAAGCTAGGCGGAGTTCGTCCCAGATCAAGAGCTGCTCATCGCCAGATATGGACAATGCAGCAACGTCAAATCCTGAGAAAGGTGAAAATTGGGACGTGACTGGTTTTGAAGTGTCGAAACTAAGGATGGAACTTGCAAGATTACGGTTGGGAGAGGAGAAGTTGACACTGAGGCACAGCTGCCTTGTGGACCTGTCCACATAAGATTGGTTTGGCCATGGGGTTGTGCCGCACGCCACTTCCACTTCCACTTCTACTACTACTACCTCTCTACTGCATTGGGTGCTCCCTCTGCTGCTGCATGAAGGTGAGTATGATGTCACAGGAAACACGCAGATGCACGGGAGTTGACGACTAAGTTTTTGGGCGCTGTCGGCTATATTTGGCGCATCTGTGTGTGTCTGAGCATGCATCTCTAGATGTTGTGGGACTTTTCCACACAGACACAGCGGCACCTGCCAAGAATTCAGCACCCAGCCCAGTCGAGGTTTCAAACAGCTCCTTGGTGCTTGAGACTGTGATCCTTCTGCTTCTGGCTGAAGCAGGGTTCAGTGTAGGTGCAAGCACTTGCTACACAGCCGTGTCAAGGTAGGAAGCGCTTGCATCGACTGTCTGGGCTTCGTTCAGGCAGTTAATGTGGCAAAAGCGCCGTGCAGGCACTAATGCTCACTGCTGACAAGATCGTCAGGTGGGACCTGAGTTGGAAGGCGAAATTGTATTGCTGTGCTTGGCGTTCTGATCTTACTCAATGTTGCTGCTTTGTCTCTCAGAAGCTTCAAAGGAAGCGCGAGTGGAGAACAACAAGCTGCCTGCATATTCTTCGTTGGGCTTGAGTGGCTCTGCTCCAAACTTGACAACACTAACTGGACACCTGGACCCGAGCCGGTGAGCAACATTTGTAGACTAAACATATGACGTGTTGCTGATACTCAGCATCAGCAACAGCATCCAGTTTGTTGCTGTTGAGCCAACCATAAAACAGTTGATGGTGCTGACACTTTGCAATCCATGCCAGCTCTGTCAGACTACATTTTTCATGGACACGTACCTGGTGACTGCTGTCCATGCACCTGTTATTCTTGGCTTGTGCTTGCCATCTTTGCACATGAGACGATTTTTTGTGATTTTCATTTGCAGATCGACTGGGGATGGCTCTACCAGCGTATCTCCTGTTTCTGGCGTTGTCCCCGGCGTTCAATACCCCTTCCCCACGTTCTTATCGTCCACAGCAGGGCCCCCCATTTGCTACCCGAACAGTACACAGCACCCCGGGATGAACTACATGGCCGTAGCCAACATGCAGGGCAATGTCCCTATGGTGCCGCAGTTTGACGTCAATGCCTCCCAAGTGCCCATGGTGCCACAAGTAGCGGTTCCCATGAACCCTTCCACATTCAACCCTGTCAACAGGTCACAAGATATGGCAAACGCCATGATGCACATTCAAAACTTCCAGTCCCTTCTGCAAGAACTCCAGCCTGGAAGCCGAAGGGCCAGAAACGATAGCCGCAAGTCGAAGACTAATATGGGCACGGGTAGGCATTTGACTTTCGAAGACTTAAAGCGGCACATGAACGTGGGCCTCAAGGAGGCAGCTGCACAGCTTGGGATCTGTCCAACGACCCTGAAGCGTGCATGCCGACGTAATGGCATCACCCGGTGGCCCTGCAGACAACTTGCAAAGCTGAACAAAACAATGAGTGACCTGGGCCACAGGGGACCGCCGCCTGACAACGTACTGGCGTCAGCGTTCAGGGGCCAGCTGAAGACGAGCAGCCTAACTCGGGAGCTGAGCTCCGGTGGGTATCAGATGCTCTGCTACAGGGGCTGAGGCCTGGCATCGTTCTGGTTTTCTCTGCTGTTGTGCACTTTTGCGTCCCCTAAAGATGAGTGTGGCACGAAGCACAGTCAGCATAGGCAGAGATGCGTGCTTGGACACGAAGCCAAATTCACAGTATTGATATTCTGCTTTTCTATAAATCGTCCAACGTCCCCTTACAACAAGCACCGGAGGACAACAAATTTTGCCTTGCCGTGCACTAGTCCCACGGAGATGTGCTGATTCTGAGAGACATGAATTGTTTGCTTGTCATGATGTCTTTTTCCACTCTGAGTTTGTTGCCTGTGTTGATCAGCTGAGCTGAGTGCTACGGGTGAGAAGGATGCGGCCACTACACAAGGTGTGGACATACAACAACAAGCACACAGAGAGATTCCTGGAGGCCCTAGTTCTGCACCTGCTTGCTTGGATCTTCTGGCAGAGTCAGAGGGCCAGCTGCTGGGCTCCAGCTCCTCCCATGGATTCCTCTCAACTGTGCTTGGAGAACAGGTATGCTGTGGGCATGTTTTTGAGTGTGCCACCTGTGCATTGCAGCTGAAAAGGAAGCTGATATTCATATCTGCGGAGGAACCTTTCTGCTGCCTCCCCTCCCCCCTCCCCAAGTTATAATAGTAACTTCCCTTGTGGCACATGACAATGACAGGTGCAACTCCCCTTGACGAGATGTTCTTCCCAGATTCCTTTGGAGAGCATTCGGAGTCATCTGCAGACTGCTAAAAAGTGGACGCTGTCTGCTGATCGCAGTTCAACAGATACATGGGCGATTGCCCAGCTGTGATAGAACATTTGTTTTTTTCTTCCCTTGTTTCCTTGGTAGCACATTATTCCAGTGTAGATTCGTGCAGCACCAAATACAGTGCAGCTGCTGCCACGAAATGCAATTTCATGTTGCCAATGGCATCTGGTTCGACTACTCGATTGTGTCCTTTTAACATCAGTTCTGGATAGTCAGGTTTATTTGCTCTGTTACCAAAAGATATTACAGCTGCTGGTTGCCTGGTAAAATAGAAGATTATGAGTGCAATCCAGCACGAGGTTACAGCATTTCTACTTCTTGCATTGCAGGACTACGAGTGGGCAACAACCGGAGATGATGGCGATGATTACCTTAGGGCTGAAGACGACAACGAGGCGGGGCCCAGCAATGCCAGTGGGCAGTCTGGTGGCGCTCTGGCTAGCAGCTCCACCCATGAAACCAAGGTCCCTGTGCCCCTTCAGGCAACATCTTCAGCAGCCACAGGTGGCGTTGCCAGCACAGCGGGTGCATCGGAGCAGCATGGCGTTGTGCAGCATGGATCGGCCTCTTTCGGGTCTGTGGACGTGACTGGCAGCGATGCCCAGCAGCCATCGAATATGCCTGAAGGTGGGCTGTCTCTGGCGGATTTCCTTCGAGAGAGCTTTGATGTCAACGAACTGGATCGGCTAGACATTGATTCAGACATGCCTGACCTTGGAGAAATGGGTCAGGCATCTTAACATTTTCTTTCAGGGGTGGCTGACTGGGGAAGGGAACGGGGAGCAGAACATTTGACTATTCCGCACCAAGACAGTCATTGCGATGTGACCCTCAGTTTCCAAGCATCGCGCTGGCACTGTCGAGGAAACTAGTGTGCTTTTGCACAATATCACGCCACGCCCATTAGATCAATCAACAGTTGTATTTGAGAGCCTGTATGCAGGCCGTGGGGTCTAGTATGTCGAGGGGCTGGAAATGCAGGATTGCCGTTGATGGGTTCATGGGTTTGAGAGTGTGTCAAAGAGAAGACAGTAGAATTCATGCTGATTGCGAACATATCTTATATCAACAAATCGGTATCAGGTTGTGTAGATGTGAATAGACTTGCAGTTTTGGGGATGCGGGTAGGTGTGCGAATTTGTTCATTGAGTTGCTGGCCTTTGAGAGGTTCCTCGAGTATGCACGAGTATGTGGTGACGGAGTGGTGTGAGAGGTGGGGCTGTGTTGTGTGAGATGGACATGTGGATTCTTTTATTCGTTTCTTCTTTTGGCCATGGGCGCTTGGTGGAGAGTCATGCACACTGGAGAATAGCGTGCCTGCAAGGCAGGGTTCGCCATACGGGGCAGTTTGGGATTTGAAATGGTACTCCAGTCCAGTGGAAAGCTCTGGTCAAGTGTGGGAACAAGAGGAAAAGGTTCCGTGTGTTTGACGATCTGCACAAACGGTTGTTGCTGGTTGTCTTCATTTGTACCATATTCAGTGCGCGAAATAGAATTGATGACGGTCTTAATGTGTTTGCTTGCAAGGGGTGTTCCAAGCCCTTGCTTTTATCATGTGGCCATTCCAGTGATGATATTTGACCTTGGCCACGCGAGTGCACGTCCCAAGCCAATCAGCCAGCAGAGCATGTTTAAACCACGATGTGAATGACGGCTGGCGGTCCTGGCATGCATTCTTCATATTTAACCAAGCCATAGCTTATTGGCTATGGTGTGAATGCGAAACACACTGCAGTATTACGGATGGTGGAAGCTCATCAGGCACATGTTCTTGACATGTCGTCAGCTGCGCGTTGCTTCACTTGTATGCTTTGTCAATCAGCCAACTCACGTCGCCCCTGTGGTTGACGTTCGTCTCGAGGCAATGCAGGGCAGCTGTCTCTCGGGGAGGACGCCAACCATGCAAGCCAGTTGATCCACCTGGCTGAAAGGCTTCAGTGCGTGCAGCACAAAGTCGGTGGAAAACTTACGGAGATCCTGGGTCCTGATACTTTTCTCTGGATTTTTGGCACTGTTGCAAGAACCACCCTGCCACAGTGGCAGTGCACCTTGCGCTGCAGCAAGTGGCACTGGCCCTGCTGTATCCTACACTGAACCAAACCCAAACCGTCATGGGAGTATCAGAACACCCGGCACCCCCTCGTGACCACAGCTGCGCTGGGTGCATTACTGGTGATGGAGGCTAATGAGTGGCACCAATTGTCTAACATGTGTCTGGAAGAAAGGGGCTCATGATACTACATAACTGTCATTGAGGATGTTCATTTGTGAGGGTCGGATGGTCTGAAATCGCGGTGGGAAGAACTTGGGAGCAGGAACATACACTAGTGCTGCCATCGATGCTGGTCATTATGTGGCAGGCCAAATTGCTTCCTCATGGTTGCCCCACCACCCGATTTTTTCACCGTGCTCGCCTGCCTTGCCCAAGGCACCAAGCAACCTATTTGCTTCTGGTTTAGGGCACCTATGAGTTGACCTGTAGGGGCTGGCGACCGTGCCAGTGCAGGCACCGTCGAGTCGACGTTGCGCACCGTCCCCACCGGCCCAAGGCAGCCCTTGAAGCGCACGCTAGGCCCCGAGGGGGAGACCTCGGTCGCCCCGGGTTGCCACACCCCGCCACCCTGGCCTGATCCCCCCCCAGCAGCCGAGAGCCCGCCATGGGGTACCTGCGGCGGGTGGACCGATCCGCGGCGGTGGGCTTCTGCCCCGTGGGACCGTACCTGGCGGCCGGCAGCGCCGCGAGCGCGGTGGACATGAATTTCTCGGCGTCGTCAGTCCTGGAGGTGCGACCGAGGGCGATGGGAAGGGCGGCGTCGGGCGGGGGATCGGCGCGCGGGGCCGTGCGGGCGCCGGCCCTCCCACACGTGTCCCATGCCGCTGTCTCTTTCCGGGATCTTTGACCACTGGGGGCGCGTGTGGGCCTGCTGATCCCTCGGCATGGTGCCTTTGGGGGTTGGGGCAATCGCGCCGATGGCGCCCGGCGCCGGGGTGGCACATGGCAGAGGTGCATGGCTTTGGGCCGGTGTTGGCGCCCACGGCTGGCAGTTGAAGGGGGGGCTGCATCGCCGCTCGGTGCCGCTGCCGCTGCTGCTGCTACTGCTGCTGCGGGATGGATGTGCGCGGTTGTGCCAATGGATGGACAGGCGTGTGCGATGGTGATTTGACTTCGCCAAAAGGGAAGGGGGTGAGGGGGGGTCGCCGCTGACCGGGCGGGTGGCTGATCTCGGTGCTGCTGGCTGCAGATTTTCAAACTTGATTTTTCGTCGTCAGATGTGCAAATGGAGCCGGCGGGGCCCGCGGTTCCCGCCAGCGAGCGCTTCCACAGGATCTCTTGGGGGACGACCGGGATCGAGTCGAAGGCATACCCGGTGAGGCAACAACGCTGCATCTCAACCAGCAGAGGTTCATGGGCAGTTTTTTTGCTTCTAGCGGAATACAGGCTGGCATCGGACTGTGAATTGCGAGAACTCACTGGTGGCCTCCACTCACTGCAGTTGCTACCAGTGTGTACTGCCTTTGCATATGTTGACTGGGGTGCCACAGACCACATGCAGGAGTAGCCACAGTTGACACTGGTGACAATTCAACTGCACTGCTGCCTGGGCGCTTCTGCTAGAGTCATGGAACCGCCTGTTGCCTGTTCAGTGCCCAGCACAATGAACTCCGCCTGCTGAATCAGTGCTGCATCAACTGCACGATCACTGGCACCTTGCAACACCCAATTCTGCTGAACGTCTTCCGCTGCTGCAGCTTGGCCTTGCTGCAGGTGGCCTTGAGGACGGCACAGTCCTAATCTGGGACCCCAACAAGGCAATAGGGCCACAGGCTGACATTCAGAGGACAACAGTTACCAAGCTCAAGAAGCACTCGAGCGCGGTATGCTCCACACTTAGTCGAGAAAGTGCTGAAAAGGCCACTTCGGGAAGTTCTGTGCCTCGTATGGCAAATATCAAAGATTGTGGTCTGGTGCAATAGCGTGGAATGGAGGGGCACTATGGGACATGCCATCTGGGCTGCCATCTGGGCTCAACATTGTCAAGGGACGGCTCTGGCAAATGAGTAGATTATTTCCCAGTCTGGAATTCTTTGTTCTGGGAAAGTTGAGCACACCAAACAAGGCAACGCAGTGTTATGTGCAACCTTGTATGCAAGCTGCTCTGATAAATGAATTGCTGAGTTAATAAAGCAATGCCTGACTTGACTTAGGTTGCTCCACGTGGGCTATTGGTAACATCAGTTCAGTTCCTAATTATGTGCACAGTGCTAAGTGCTTTTTCTTGAGATCATGCAGACAGTGCAGTGCCGAATGTTCAATGTTGTCTGCACCTTGCAGGTCCGTGGACTGGAATTCAATCGCATCAGTCCAAATCTGTTTGCATCTGGGTCATCTGAATCAGAGCTAATCATATGGGACCTTGCCAAGCCTGCTGTACCGTCTTTCTATCCAGCAATGAAGGTAACAGGTCCTTGCCTGCAGTGGTGGGTTCGATCAACATTTTAGCTTCTCCACTTTCTTCAGGTGCAGCAACTTCGATGCGATGTGCGATTGACTGAGATTACTGTATTGGCACAGTGGCCTAACAAGATGGTTGTTGGTTGGGAAGGTATCATCTATGCCACAGCTCATGTGTCAAAGCTCAGTCTCCCGCTGCAACATCCTATGTGCGGGGTGTATCCATGCGTTGTAGGTCACTACCCGAAACTGCAGATCTCAGTTCTTATGACATCGACTGTACTGCCCTTTTCTGTTGTTTTGATGTCTTGGGTCACTAGGGCTCCTACACAGCCTGCCCTTGGCAGAGTAGCCACAGACTCTCGTCCATCTGTTCATTGCCATTGGTAGGGTCCCCAGAGTGGTGCAGTGCCACTGTATGTTGATATGCCCAATTGTCAATCGACTCGAAGTCAGTGAGCATTGTCACCACTGCACAACTTGGTCAAGTGCTGGAGCTGGCCATGCTGGTCGTGCTCTTTGTTCTACCAGGTACTTGAAGCCATATTCACCAAAATGCATGGTACGCTGTCAAAACAGGAAGTGTCCACCAGGAAGTGGTGTAGCTCCTTTTGCCTAAACTTTGTATCAACCAACTTGTTGTGAAATGGAGTTTACCTACTTGTGTGGCTTGTCTCATAGCTCATCTTGAGTCACCATGCACGTTTCCGCTTCTGTTTCATCGGCTGGGCATATCTTATCCACAAATTCTAGTGTTCCCTGCTCAATTACTGAACCTTGTTAGCACTGTTCCTCTTGCCACTGGGTTGCCTGCCCTGCAGCCTGTGTGTTTTGCCATACCTTGGCCAACATTTTTCTTGTTCAATGAACATGGCAACTGCCTTCTTCCCAATATTTCACTGATTGGTCAGACACTGGTTGTAAGGGGAGGATGCCTGTGGTCTGCCTTTGCCAGGGTTCTACCCCTGCTGGTGCCGGTGTTTCAGAGATCACCTATCTGGCGTGGAACGTAAAAGTTCAGCACATCTTGGCATCATGTACTTCCAATGGCCAAACCAATGTTTTTGACCTGAGGAGGCAGAAGCCTATAGCCATACTGAGGGACCTCAACAGGTGAGGCAAAGTCATGGTCTCAAGTTTTATAGGCCGCAGACACCATCCTATCTGTCCAGTGATTGTGCTGCTGCAATTGTGATTCCCAACGGCTCTGTCCCCATGTGGGCTGCACAGAGCTATTCCCAGATTGACTCCATGAGTCGTCCGGCTGCCGTGATTATGACTCATGCCATGACTCATCCGTGTTTGCCGGCTTGCACCTCTAAATGCATAGTAGCTGCCAATGTTCACTTAAGGGAAATGATTGCCATATGGTAGCTGCACATTACTGGACTGGAGATGTGCACTCCAGTTTGCAAGTCTATTTCTTGCAGAGCCCAGTGTAATGTCAGTTCTGGTTGTTGGATTTTGTCTTGCCACATGTACATTCTCATCCTTGCATGAATGGATCTGTTGTCAACAGCCAGAGGCGATGTTCAGTGTTCCAGTGGAGCCCTGATGTTGCGACACAGGTTGTGGTAGCATCAGAAGACGACAGATCGCCCAGCCTTCAGTTATGGGACCTCAGGAACAGTGCAGCCCCAGCAAGGGAGTTTCTGGGACACACCAAGGTGGGGGTGGTTGTGTTGTGTTGTTTCTGTTACTTTGAATTGGACACATAGAGGTTCATTGTTCAGTGGTATGCCTTGAGTATGATGCTGGTAAATCATCGTCCACAGCCTGATGTGGGGCGTGGGCTCTGACCCTCTAATCTTGCTGCAGAATTGAGCAAGATTCCTTGTGTACCCAACTGTCACCTGCTGGGATTGGCAGCCTCAGTTGAAGACAGCTATCAATCTCCTCAATGCTTGTGTTTGTGTGCTTTTTGCTGCAAGTGCTTGTGACTCCTTGCAGTTGCTGTCTGCTTTGTTTGTGATGACATGGAAAGGCACAGTGGTATCACCCACAATCCTGTGCGTGCTGATGCACCACAAAATGCAACATGAAGCATTTCTTTCCAATGCTTGCAGGGCGTGCTGGGCATGTCCTGGTGCCCTCACGATTCGCGTCTATTGCTGAGCTGCGCCAAAGATGGCTCCACATTTTGTTGGAACGTTCCCACAGGGGAGATCATTGGCGAGCTTCCAGGGACACGGGACTGGCACCTGGATGTTCAGGTGAGCTCAATGCATGCCATGGAATATGGTTTCACCAATTTGCACATAACTGTGGTCTTGCTGCCCCTTCCCATACATTTGCAGCAGCCTGCTCAAATTGTAGACGTCTTGCCAGCCTGCACACATGGACACATATATATGTTCTTTATTTGGCACTGCACGCTATATCTGTGTGCATGCAGCCTGTTTCAGTCATGAGAATCTCTGTTCATTTCCATTGACTACATATGTCACAACAGGGCAAGCCAAGCCATGCTGAAGTTGTCAGGCGATGACGGCAAGCACGATGTCCCATTCCCAAATCATGTTTTGTGTCCACCGATCTGTCCAATAAGAAACTGGTACCTCAACATACCAAGCTCTGAAGGAAACAGAGCAAGAAGAGAGACCTCTGGCACCAAAATCAGTGACCAGGAGAGCTAGGATGGCTGTCCATCAAGAAAATGAGTTATATTTGTGCGTGTGTATGTCAAGATGTGTTACAATCCCAGGAAACCACAGGTCATACAAAGAAGCACCCCCTTCCTAGCAGAATAAGATGGGCCCTTTTTCCGCTTTGCAGTGCTATAGGGCCACCAACAGCAAGAGTTGAATCGAAACATGAACATGCATGAAAACACACACATGCACTCTGGGGGCGTCCGCAGAACGAAAAGAGGACCCTGTGATTGTATGTCAATCATAGCAGCATGTAACTGTATCAAGGAAATTTCTGTCACAAACCCGAAACCTGATAATATAGTTTTTTTGTGCGTGTGTGTGTGTTTGCAGTGGTCTCCAACTACGCCCGGTTTGTTCTCCCTGGCCTCTTTTGACGGAACTGTGGGTATCTGCAGTTTGCAATCTTTTGTCGCACCACAAGAAGGAGCAGCAGATCCTTATGGGGCACAGGCAGGTGAGGTGCGATGGGCAAACTGGCGGGCAGGCAGGTTATGAGCAATTGGAAAGAGGATCCTTGCAACTTGCTGTGTTCTGTGAAAAATGGCCTGAATGCCACTGCTGGTTGACATGTCCACTGCATCGTTCCTATTGGTCATGGCTCAGGTTTAGGCCATGGCTACACTGTGTTGAAGGAGGTGAGACAGCTGGCCACGTGTGTGCAAGCCTGAACTGTTCGCTACTCACTTCCGTGTTTGGCATTTGGTGTCGATTCCTTGTGACCGCTTTTCTGCAGTTCACTGTGAAGATAATCGGCATTGTGGGAATGTGCACGAAGCTGTGTTTCCCTTTTATCTCCAGCACAGCGTCATCCTGACACACCACTGTTCAAAGGGTGGATGACCTCTGGAACATTTTGTCTCACTTTTGACTCCTGGATTTCAATGAACCAGGTGGCCCTGCTCCCCTGAAGTTGGCTCCTGTGTGGATGAGGAGGCCATGTGGTGTCTCCTTTGGCTTTGGTGGCAAGTTGGTGTCTTTCAGTCACCCAGAAGTGCAGGTGGCTGACCCAACGACTGGGCAGCCCATGAAGGTGCAGAAGGATCAGATTTCAGTCAAGCAGGTGGGTACAAGCTGAGTAGTTAGCACCTCCGCAATGTTGTTTCATTCTGCGCAACCTTATGACTTTTTTTTATCAGCTGCCTGTCTGCGCAATGCTATTGACAGTCGCTGCTGGTTGTGTATGCTCGTTGTCTGTGTGCAAGCTTTTGGCGATGGGGATGCTGCTGGTCTGGATACAGTAGGCACATGAGTTCAAACGCTGCTCAAAGTGCCAGTCACAGGATTCAAGCGATAGCCATGATGTTCTACATCCATTTCTCACACAAATTGTTGAAGTGCTACAATGCACTGTGACACTCGCTAGACGCTGATGGTGGCAATGCCACACTGCTGCCACCAGCACAGACGTTGGTGATCTGTGCCAAGGTATATTGAGCTACATGGAGCCATAGCCCACAGAGAGGTCGGTTGGATCACTGGCATCATGTCGTATTATGGCAGGTAATCACTGAACCGGATGTCACATCCCGATCAGAAGCCTTTGACCAGGCAGTCAGCAGCCGTGACAACGCCAAGCTCCATGAGTACTGCCAGTCAAGGGCTAAAAGCGCAGTGGGAGACGAGCAGGAGACATGGACCTTCCTGAGCCTGCTGTTCTTGAGTGATTCGCGGAGGGAGCTGTTGGGCCACCTTGGGTTTGAGGATGCCCTGGCTGCTGTAATCGATGCTGAAGCAGAGGCTGAGCAGAAAGGTGAGAGATGAGTCTTTCATGGCTTCGTTGTTGCGTAAGAGAAGCTTCACTGATCAGACAGACGTTGTTGATAATTGTGAATACCGGAACAGCAGCAAGGTGTCTGTTGCTGTCCATGAGATGAGTGATGGTGTTTGCAGCTGCGGCAGCACATCCTTGGATAATGTCAGCATCAGGCACGCGCATGTGCAGGAATGACTGATGGCCTCCTTGAAGGCTCCACCACAGATACCCTGTGACAAGAGCGACCATGCTGGAATATGGCCTGTCACAAGGCGATGCTGGCATACAGTTGTTTCTGTAAAGCAAAAGAGGTTCTGTTGAGATGATTTTGTGGCAGTTCTCTTACGGCTGCACGAAACCACCTTTGCAGGTGCTGCAGTCACTCCGGGCAAGCCTGTCCCTGACGCCGCAGAGTTCTTCGACGACGATGGTGCTGACTTTTTTGACCAGATCGCAGACGACAAGACGATCGGAGTGCCGCCAGAGCCTGCACACCCAAAGCCATCGTCCAAGTCTGAAGATGCAGTGATGAGCCCCAGTGCCCACACCAGAGCACCTTCAAAAGCTGGTGAGAAAGAGGACGAGATTCAGCGTGCTTTGATCGTTGGGAACTATGAGGCAGCGGTGGAGGCCTGCATCAAGGCAGACAGGATGGCAGATGCGCTGATTATTGCCCATGCTGGGGGATCTGCACTTCACAAGAAAACCATGAAAAGGTAGCTGTGCACAAGTCCATTTCGATAAGAACCTCCCTTCGATGGTATGTTTGCACATCGGAGGCAATGGCAAACATTCACAGTGTGTCTCCCTGTGGCTCATAGTTCCTGCTCCACCTGCTCACACAACACACAAATGGTGTTCAAGGTAAACAAGACCAGAAATAAGTTACTGTAATGAACAGTTGAACAGAAAAGCAGTTTATTGGGGGACATTGAGGCCCAATGGCACATTGGATGGGAATACTGGGCGAAATTTCTGCGCATAGCCATATCTGTGGCCACCCGTTCTGGCCCGAATTTTTTCCTAATGGCTGCATTTCCGGAGATAACACCAGTGGCTCTGATACCTACCCTCCACCACAGGTACATGGAAGCCAATCCTCGTCCTTTCATGACGATGATATCTGCTGTCATCGACAATGACTTCGAAGTTCTGATAAACCAGAGGCTGGTGTCACAGTGGCGGGAGACCTTGGCCCTGGTCATCTCCTATGTCAATGACCAGGAGTCATGGTCGTCACTGTCTGAGGCGCTGGCAGCAAGGCTGGCAAAGGCAGGAATGCAGCACCCTGCAACCTTGTGCTACATCATCTCAGGGAAGGTCGATCAGGCGGTGGCGGCTTGGACAAAGAACAAAAAGATGACTGTAGAGACAATGCAGGTGCTGGTAAATGGTGTGGGAAACCGATATGTACATGTCAAGGCAGTATTGTTATGGCACAAGAAAAGTGGCCCAGTCAGGGTCAGGAATCGGCTCTGAACACACCTGGTGAATGGTTTGTCCTATGCTACTGGGGGGCCTGGAAACGTGCTGTTGCGTCCAGTCTCCACCAAACTTGCCCTAACATTCCAGTTGTACTGTTTTGTTCCTGCTCCTTGTTGCTTGCTTGCCATTCATTTTGGCATGGATCCAACAAAGCCATTTGGCAGTTAAAGAATATAATGTGATGTCCTCAGCCTGTGGATTTGGTATGAGAGAGTCCCTTCCTGTGTTGTCCAATGCCAGAACTTTGACTTCGCACCCATGAAGAGGTGCCAGGTACAATGTGTGGTTGCCCTGAAGCTCACCCATAGCCTGTGGTGCAGAACATCATTGAGAAGGCTGTGGTTCTTGGGCTTGGTGCAAACAAGAGCTCCACCAGCCCCGTGCTTTGCGAGCTTGTTCACAACTATGCACTCATACTTGCCAGCCAAGGGAGCATGCAAGCAGCTGTGGACTACCTGAACATGGTGCCAGGAGATGCCTCAGAATCTGTAAATTACCTCCTCAAGAGGATCTATGACAGTGGTGCTGTGGGCTGGCATTCTGGAGAAACTGGAGCTGCAAGCATGTCACAGGTATGCACAGGGTGCGATGATTATCTGCCACAAGTGCATTCCTCAATGGAACAAGGTCCTTGCACCTCTTTGGCGATGTATGACATGACAATGACCAAGATTGTTTCCCAAAATATTTGCTTTTGTGCTCTCTGCCAAGCAGGGCAAGAACATCGTCATCCTGCTTTGTGCATGGGCAGAATTGCTCATCTGTGAACCCAACAATAAACTGTTGTTGTTGCAGATGTCTGCCCAACTGTGTGGGTATGTGCTGAGCAGTGTTCTTGTCACTGTGTGGCCAGAGGCGCTGGCCATGTGCAAGCCTCACTTGAAATCTCTTTCTACTGTCCTGCCTCGTTGTCGTCTGGGCCCTTCAATTGGTGGTCTTGTATGTCAGGGGACCGTTTCCTTTATGGATGGGCTGGATTGAGCTGCTCAGTGCGCGTGAATTTGAAGCTGGCCTTGGACCCTCCTCTGCAACTGCACTTGTATGTAGTTGAGGGATGGACATCTGTTGCGTGTCTTCCAGGGTGCTCAAATGCCAAGCCAGGTTGCAACGCAGCCTACACCATCTCCAGCCCAGTATCAGTACGTCCAACAACCAGACACACCCCCAAGCACAGTACAAGCGACATACTACCCTTCTAGTTCAGGCTACAATCAAACCATGCCTTACTCTCAAGCTCCACAGGCCACCACCCAGGACCCCTATGGCTACCAGATGCAGCAGCACCATCCACAGCCAATGCAGCAGCGGACACAGGACATGATGTACCCAGGAGTGAGTGGAGCAACGACAAACATAATGTCTGCAGCCGAGCATCCGAAACTGAAGTGTTGGTTTGTGCAGAGTTCTTTTCCCTGATCGTTGTCCTTGTTCATTTCTGCAGTGTCTGCTCATCCCTATTTGCCCAAAGCAACACAGGGCATGGGGGCCTGTGCCAATTCCTTTTGCATTTTGATCACGATGCCATGCTTGCAGTCCATTCATGCAAAGGGTATAGGAATGTGCTGTTGCTGTGGTTGTGGTTCAAGTTACATTTTGTTTTTGCCTCTGTGCCAGCAGCCACCACAGCAACAGCATGCCCCGCCTGTGATGACTCCAGCGCCCATGGTGCCTCAGCAATACACGGCGCCACATCCCACAACAACTCCCGTCATGGCACCGTTTGAGCCTGTGCCATCCCACCCATCTGCCCCCCAGCCAAGGGCTGCAGTCATGACCCCCCAGGTGGGTCCAAGCCCTCCAGGGCTGCAGGCACCAGGGCCGATGGTCCCTTCAATGGGGCAGCCGATGTCACCTGTGGCCCCCGCCAGCCCTCCTGCACCTCAGGGACCTCCTGCCGACATTTCCGTCTCCACAGTCAATACCTCACAGGTACGTTGTGGAAAGGGCATCTCATTCTGTTGTACAAACAACCTAATGACCAATTACATACCTTACTGATGGCCTGAGGCGAGGGGCCCACTTCATTGTTGTGTCCTGTATCGATCATCAAACTTTCTTGCAGTCCAACAGCCAAGAAATGTAAAGGACTTCGCGTTTCTGGGGTTGCCTGTGGCAGAACCCTTGTTAAGAAAATCACAATAATGTTACTTCAAAGAGGTGGGCTGGTTGGGTTGTGTATATGCCCCTTGTTAAGAAGACAAGCTTGGCCTTGCAGGTACCTCCTGACCAGAGGGCCATCGTGGCAAAGCTGACTGAGCTGTTCAGACAATGCGAAGCGGCTTCACAGACACCTGGCAAGAGAAGAGAGATCGCTGACGGTTCTAAACGCTTGGGAACCCTCTTCTGGAAGATGAACGAGAGAGAAGTGTCTCCAGCAATGATCCAGAGATTGCAGGAGTTGACAAAGGCCCTGGAGGCTGGCAACGTTGCCGCTGCCTTGCAAATTCAACTGCACATGACGGAAGATGGGGAGTTGTGGGCGGAGGGAGAGTACTGGCTACCGGGGCTGAAGCGACTGCTGAGAACCAGGCAGTTGATAAGATAGTGGGTTGCCAAGATAGGGAGAACCACATGGGAACAGGAGCGGTTCTGCAAATGTTGCAGCGGACAAGGCGTGGCCCCGTCGAATGCTGTCAAGTCGCACTGTGCATTGGACCTTGAATGGCTGATGTTGGTTCATGTCAGAACCTGCCGCCTGATTTGGTTGCTGCTGGACGATGCTCCCTTGCCTGGGGATTCGGGATTGGTCCTTTGTGGTGGCAGTGTTGGATCGATGGAGTGGAGCAATGGGAGAAGATCGGCTTTGAGGGCGGACTGTCAGGCAAGCAGAGGCGGGCCATATTCTTATTCCCGGCGCCTGGCGAGGTGGAGGACGCAGCGTACAGCAGCAGCCCATGCAGTTGTGAATTGATATGGGTGGGTGCGACTGACCTGATGGTGCAGAGCTCCGTGTGTGACATGTAATGCTGAGAGGAGATGCATGTGACGATGGGCTGTGTAGCGATCCAGCTGAATTGTTTCAACACTATGCGATGCAAGAAACCTAGTGGATGGCATACAGTAAGACGTCTGCGCCCCGATAATTGCCAGAATGGCAACTTGGGCTGTCAGACTAGGCTCCCAGCCGTTTTAGCTGTTGGTATGTTGTGGAACGAAATTGAAGGGCGCCAAAGCAAGGAATAAAGTCCGCTGGGGTGTGGAATCTGCATCCCGCACTAGATTGACCCCAATTGTGAATACCTACTCTCAGGAAGAGGACTGCGGCACACTGTGGTTTGAAGGCTGTGATTTGGCTACATTTGTTTAAGATTTGATCGGGGGAGCGCCCAGGCAGATCAAAAGTTGTAGCATATCCAGTGGTTTATTTTAATGATCCGAATCGAGAGAGTTTAACCCATGACCATACATCACCCATAGCAGTTCCCGTGCATACCAACTTGGGACTTCGAGGAGAGCCCAACTTGCCACTTTTATTCCCCCACCTGAACCACCGGAAAGCTGTTTTGTTACAGTTGGTGCAGCTGATGCGGTCGTGCTGCATGGTAACCACGACTTCCATAAGTTCCATTGTATGCACAATTTCGATAGCGGCCTTAGTCCGTTTTGAGCGTAGTTTCCTATTTCTATCAATTCAGTGTTGTGGTGCAATGATGCAGTGCTTCCCGCACATCTCGGCATCCTGATTAGTCCTTTAATGCCAGTCCGGGGGCTTGTGGAAAATATCATTCCATCTCGAAATTGCAGGTTTGGAGTGCGCCCTTGACACACCACCAAATGGGAATCTGACGACCTGCGGTTGCCTGTTGAGCGGAAAATCACGCATGGTAAGCGGAAGAACATTTGATATTTGAGTTGCCATGGAACCGAAATATCCAGCCACATATCTAAATGCACCCCGCCGCTCCTTGCACCAAGCACTTTGCGCCTGCTAACGCTCCTGTCCATGCACTTCGGCAAACTCTTGGCGAAGGTCGTGTCGATGACTTCCAACGGATGAGCCCCTGGATCAATCACAGTTGCGCAATTCGCTACTTCATTGCAGGGCTCCATATTCTTCCGGAAATTTCACAATGACATGGAACAGTCCACGACAGGAAGCCAGTCTCATCAGGGAGCCAGTCCTGGTTTTCAATCAGTTTTCATTGGCACAGCGCTGTGCTGCGCGGCATGACAATCATGCTGCTGCAGCCAAGCCTGTAGAATTGTCATATTGGTTGGGGGCACTCATTGCTGGAATCCGTATCCGCCAGCGGCCACGCGCCTGGGGAACACGGCTGGGTGGTCAATGCGAGGCACGGCACTGCGAAAGGATGCGCTCATGAGTCATGAGCTGGACGCGCACCGGTGACGGAAGTGACAGACCACCGGCCAGTCATGGGATTGCCGTCGCAGGGCTGGGCGCTTACTGTTCGCGTGACGGCAGAAAACCCCAAGGAGGACATGGGCCCACATTGAGTACTCTGCTTTCTGCGCGGCCCCCCATCACTGTGTGCCGCCTTGGGTTCACACCTGCGTTCCCGCGCCCAGCCCTGGAAATTCGGTCGCCGCGTGCGCGCTTCCGTAAAATTGCTCCGCAGCGTTTGCTGCATTCGCAACAGCTAGTCACCCCGCACCCTTTCGGGCGCGAGCGATTGCCCCGCCCTGCAGCACCCACTGCATCCACAACAGCCAACCACCCCGCCCCGCTTCACGCGTGCGAGCGCCTTCCCCGCCAGCAGCCCCGACAGTGCCTGCCCACCGGATTGAGGGCATCCAGGCAATCCAATGGCGATCCGCGGCGCCATCTTGGCGGCGATCATCCTGTCATGCATGCAAGTCGCCGTGCTGCCGGCCTTCGCCCGCACGTCCGCAGGTAGGTTGCCGGCCGGCGATCTCGCGATGCCCACTGACCTTGAACATTGCAGTGGTTTACCACGGTTTGAGGCCGCTTCTGGCGACTTTTCCGCCACTGGCGTTGCTTCCATGGCGGCCATGCTTGTGGCGCACTATCTGGGTCCTGGGAATTCCTTGGAGCGGTAATGATTGCACTTGACTTCAATCACCCATTTTCGGAAACACCGCAATTGCGGTCACACAGATGCCGCGGCGGTGCCGGGCGGCGACCCCCTGGTCGGCAGGCAATTGCTGCGGGGAATCTTGCTCCGCCTCTTGGCGATCGGCCGCTCCTTGCCTGTCTTCAAAGCTGACCTGTTTCGCACACTCGGAGAGCTGCAGTCTCTGCGGGTGGGCGCAGCACAAGTGGAACAGGCCGCCTTGAATCTCTGCTGTCCAGTCGCTTGTCGCAGCACTTCACATCGCACTAGTGCGTGACTCAGCCCTGAGTCAGCCCCGTAACCTCGTACTTCGCTCCCTTCACTCCCTCTCCATCCTACAACCAAGCCCAACCCACTCTACCGGGGGTGGTGGCAGGTCGGATGAGGAAAAAGGCGGGACCGAGGGGGGGCCTCAAGAGCCGGCCCCTCGCTCCGCCCCCTAATCGCGCCAAACCCCAAGCGTGCCGAACGGCTGATCCTTGGACTGTGACTGACACCTGGTACTAGGTGGATATAAACCAAAGGGCGGGGCCTGAAATCGGCCCATTCAAACAGCTGCCCGTTCAAACCACTTGCGCAACCCACCCAACGTCGTCCTTGGCAGAAATCCATGGACAAGATTGCTAATTTCGTTTCTACCTTGTCGGTCGTCATCAAAGAAAATTTACATACCGAGGCGAGGAAGTAGCCGTCAGCTCCCTGTGGCGCCCGAGCAAGCATTGCCCATGATTGTTCCATGAGATCCTAAAGTATCCCCACAAACTACTGACTGTGTTGCAGAATGCACGAATCCACAAATTTGTCATCAAATTGTCTCAGCCCATAGTTTCCAATGTCCACATCAACTCGCTAGGCGAGACTGCTTTATCCACCTTTTTCCCTTCAGAATTGAAGTAGGAAAGGGGACTTGGGCTTAGGGAAAACCATATTGTGAAATTTGCACACTTAACGTCAACGTGACGTTACGCTCCCCCCCTCCCCCCCGTCTTTAGCGTCAATCCTTATTTCGATGCCAGGATGACTCACCAACATTCCCTAACAACGCCATACAACTTGAAAATAGTTTTAAGGGAAACAACAGCCAAATTGTAGCTATTGCAATGGTTTGGAAAATGGGATGACAAAAGCCGTGCTAGGCGAATGTAGCAACCCCAAAAACCCTAAAAATTGATCCATTCTAATGACTTCCTCGAAGATAGAAAGTTTAAGGGAGGTTTCGCAACATGTCATGAGCTATCTGCCGCTGATCAGCGGCGGTTTTAAAACATTCTTCATCAACCATCATCTCAACATGATGATGAAGAATTTTTAATATCAACCGTGACTAAAAATTCCCGTTCTGTAGTGGATATCCAAATCCCGCAAATTCTTGTATGCAACACCGATTTTCTTGAGGTGTGGTTGATCCATTAAGGGTCGATGAAGAAAATCAATGATCAAGCGGTAATTGGTCTTCCCATCCTCGTGCGGCTTGGCCAAAAGAAAGGCCTGCGAAATCCAAGTGTTGGAAGGAGGCGTTGTCCAGACGATCACCCCCTGTTGCCAAATAACTTTCCTAGAGCTCCCGCCATTGTCACCTGCTCCTCGGGCGTCCTCAATGGGTACTCACCTTAATCGAACGGTGGGGGATGGCCCATTACAAAGGCACCTCCAAATGGACCCATTGTAGGACTCCATGCGTGGGCTCGATGCGTCCCTACACTGAGAGTCAGCCTCAGAAACAGGCTTAAGGAAGATCCACTTGGCAGCAAGCTTGGGAGCTTGCGCGGCTGCGGCGATTGCAGCAATTACCTTCACTGCCTTCGCCTGTAAATTCTTGGCGTCGCAGGCCAAGGTGCCAGGAGGCAGGTGATCGCTTTGAGCTTGCTTCTCCACCACCATTGTCTTCTTCACCAGCTTTATTTGGTAGTCGAGAACTTCCTTGTGAATGTGATGGAGTGGCGCATTAATGAGAGGGTCATAGAAACGGCGATGTACGACGCCCAGCCAAATGTTGGCTTCATTTTGCTCCCCGTGGACCTCCAGCCAGTGAACGAGCATTTGCGACCGTGCAGCATTGTTAACTTGCAAGCATGGTGGTTGGGCAAAAGGGCATTGTGCATGCTGGGCGGAAAGTCTGGGTGTGGCTTGAGGTCGATCCAAGTGGAGGTCAGGTCAAACAAACATGTAACGTATGGGGCCCATGACAGACACGGAGGCGTTGAACGCCTCTGCTGAACATCCACCAGAGACAAGGTTTAGTGCCTGCAAGAACATCTTTACACGCCAGTGTCCGTTGTTCAAATTCCTACCTAGGGTACAACAAGGGTTGGTATGAAAAACGTTGAAGTCACAAACCCAAAATGAGTACAACAAATGGGACAATGAAAAAGTGCATGGCCATCGTCCTGAATGCGAATGCAGTGCATTCAATGTATCAGCCCAACTCTGGTACTCTTGGAAGTAGCCAGAGCTGGCCTTGAGGGGGTGCGCCAGTTGTGCACAAGTCCTTCGAATGTCGAAACACACGGGAACATAGACCCCAAGTGGTTAGACGATGGTGTTCTCGACTGACCAAGGCAGAAGGCGAAGATGCGGTAGCCAAACAGAGTCCAGGTTTCCCGCAGGCTGGCCATCGTTGAAGCAGACCAGCTGTTCGTGGAGCCGCTGCTCACTAGGAGTTTGGCCATGGAAAAAAAAAAAAAAAACTGCTGTAGGCTGTGGAGGGGAAAGGCACTTTGTGCCTTCGGATTGTGCCAAGCAAGCTGGTGCAAAATAAAACTAGATGGGGCCAAAGGGGGATCCCAAGCAGCGGCCCCCGCTCCAGCCCCAGACACGCCAGATCCCGCGGACGCCAATACGGCTGACAGCTCCTGTTGATTCCTTGGACTTGGACTTATCCAAGGTACCAAGTTGCCAGAAAAGCAAAATTGGTGGGGCCTGAAATTGGCCCATTCAAGTAGCTGCCCTGTCATACTACTGCCGCAGCCCACCCAACGTCATCCTTGGCAGAACACATTAACATGATAATTGATTTCATTTCTGGACACTCGTGTCCTCCAGCGGCCACGTGCCTGTGCAGCAGGGCAGGGCGGTCAATCCACGGCACTGCACTGCGAAAGTATGTGCTCATGAATCATGTGTCATGAGAGCAAGGTGTGCACCAGTTCCTGCGTGTGGACGCAGAGCTGGCGGACCACCGGCCAGTCATGGGATTGCCGTCACAAGTCTGGGCGCTTCCTGTTCGCGCGATGACAGAAATCTTCAAGAGGAGACGAGGAGCCCACGTTCAGTACTTTGCGTTCTGTGCAGCCCACTGCAGAATTCTGCACTACGTCCCGCGTTGCGTTCGTGCCTACGTTCCCACTCACAGGGCTGGAAATTCGGTCGCCTGCTGCGGGCTTTCGTAAAATACCCCGGCAGCATTCACTGCATCCGCAGCAGCCAGTCACCCCGCCTCCCTCACGCGCGCGAGCGATTGCCGCGCCAGCAGCCCCAACAGTGCTTGACCCTCAGATTGAGGGCGTTCTGGGGGCGATCCCATGGCGATCCGCGGCGCCCCCTTGGCGGCGATCATCCTGTCATGCATGCAAATCGCCGTGCTGCCGGCCTGCGCCCGCTCTTCCGCAGGTGGGATGCCGGCCGTGTCGCGATGCCCCCGAACATGGCCGCGGGTTGCCGCGCTTTGTCGCGGTTTGCGGCGCCTTGCTGCGATTTTCCGGCGCTTGCGCGTGACGCACTCACTGTGGCCTGGAGATTCCTTGGAGCAGTGATTGCGCCGGAAACCAGCCGTCCCTGTTTGTGGTCCTCGGCGATTGCGGTCCCACGAACGCCGCAGCGGCAAGGGGCGGTGACCGCCTTGTTGGAAGGCAGTTGCTGCGAGGAGGTTTGCTGCCCCTTGGCGATCGGCGGCCCCTTGCTTGCTGTCCAAACTGCCCTGTTTGGCACCCTCGTAGGGTTGCAGCCTCGTTCGGTGGACGCAGGGCAAGTGGGACAGGCGGCCTTGAATCTCCATTTGTGCTGTCGGCGCGCGCAAGGTTTCCGGGCGCCTGGCCGAGCGATGGTCGTCTCTGTTGTCGTTTCGTCCTGTACTTCATGTTGTGGTGGGGGCAGACCTGGGGGCAGGATTGGGGGTGCAAAGGGTTCGGGCCGCGTTTGATTGTTGTCCAGAGCTGCATGCGTGCCGTTGGGCGCAATGAACGTGTGCCGGCTCGATCACGAGTGTTCCCCCGTGGGGAGGCAGGAACCGTGATGGCGAAAGCAACATCCCGATGGCCTCGTGCTGTGCACAGTAAACCTGACCGTGCGGCGACAGTCAATCGCCCATGGTGGTCAATGAAAAGTGGGATGTCGGACTTGGCATCCAAAGGTTGCGAGCGGTTGTCATTGACGTCCAAAGCGAAGTGTTGAATGAATGTCAATAGAAGCTTGTGGCTTGAATGTTGCATGATCTTTGGATACAAACAATTGATGGAATTTTCCATAATGTAGGAGATCACACTTTTTTTTCTCTCAATTCGCCGGGGAGCTACACAGACGCGTTTGGGCTGCTTCGTACAGTGACTAGCTCATTGGTCTTTTGCAATACTTTCGTAGACACTCCAGGTGCATGGGGCCAATAGAAGCTCACGCAACCTGAAGTGCGAGAAATCTAGACCTAACTGAAAAGAAACCTCGATAGGCCCGGACTATGCTATTTTCATAAGGTTGTAGTTTCTGGATCCTTCCCTCCGTCGGACAGCTCTGCGGTATCAGATGGTCAGTTATTCCCAGCAGTAGGATGTTGTTCTTCCAAGCCAAATGCCGACATCAGGCCTGCACCCCACCATATCGTACTTGCAACGCCCCCGCGATCTGCTAGCGTTTGCCACCCGGGGCACATGGCGAGCCCAAGGTGGCTGTTTTGGTTGTTTGTAATTGAAGTTGTGCATATAAACCTGCGCAGATGTCCGCCTACATTGCATAGTCTATGTGGCCGCACTGCACCCTGATGTTTCCACTGAGTAAACTTCAGTATCTCATGCTTGTTTTACTGGCTACCTCCGGTCCAGGGGGGGAGTTGTTCGGTGATGGACTGCCGTTCATGCGCCGACATCTGATGCAAGGACCGACGACGTCCACTGCGAATGGAAATGCCAACGGAGGTGGCACAGTACGGGTAAGTGCGCACGGTGTGCTGTGGGAACGGAACTTGTCCCAGCAGATGCGTATGTGCACTTGTATTGACAGAAACACCCATCAGTTGACACAATTATCGATAGGTGAGAGGACAACGTCAACGCACGACCTAGTACGATGATAAGGGGTCGAATCGCCGTATGCAGAATTTCTTTCGTGCTTGGTCAGTTTCCTGCATGATCAATTATATTTTTAAGTTTAATATCATTATACATTATGTAGTGATTAAATTATCCGTTATATTAATTGTACATGACGAGGTTGGCACACGGTCAGTTTTCGGCGGCTGATGCACAATTCGAAACCCTGTGTCTGCTTGCTTCCAACTGAATTTCATAGAATTTTATATCACAACGTCGCCAGTGTTGCCTGTCATGGTTGAATGTGCGTCGGAGATCGCAGCAGTGAGCCGATAGCCATCCACTGTGCACAAAGTATACAGCGTCACATGCTACGCCACATATCCTTGCATGGATGGATCCCTGCCCGTCACCAAGCAAACCCATCTCGCCCTTTGGCGAAGGTGACATTAAGAATTGGCCCGCACTGCACGTTTCAGTCCATTTTCAGCGCGGCTCACACCACTATCATGCATTATCTGAGAACCCAAGTATCAAACAAATGCCGGCATCATAAAGTATGCATTAGCATTGCACACGCGCTTCTTTGACGTTGTTACGGCTAGAACTGATTGAGTGTTATTAATAACTGAATGTATGAAAAGATGACGAAGCACTAAGGATTGCATTAGGGATGTTGATGAACGGACTGGGTATAAAGGACAGAACGTCTGTTGTCCTTTTGCCTCGGCTGTAAACCGTTGCCGTGGACTCGAGCGTATAATTCCCGTTCAGGGATCGCCACCCCTCGACCCTGCCTGCCTTCGTCAACGTACATAGCGCGATTCCAAAACCGCATTCCAATGCACAGAACGGCCGCACAATGAGCTCTGTTCCCGCGCAGTCCACCGCCAAGGCGGTCTCCACGGCCCTTTCGGACGTCAAGGTCGCCGTGGCCCACGCCGTCGCGGAGGCCGTGGCGGAAGTCGAGGCGGGCGGCAGCGCCGCGGCAGCGGCCGACGCGGCCGCCACAGCCGTTGGCGAGGCTACGGCCACCGCCATCGCGGAGGCCACCGTGACTGTCGAGGCCACGGGCTCCGGCATGGGGTCGGGCGTCGCGGAGGCCAACGCGCGGGCGGTTGCGGAGGTCGTGGCCACGGCCATCGCGGAGGGCTTCGCCACGGCGACCAACGGGAACCAGGAGGTGGTGGCGGCTGCGCTGGCGGAGGTGTCTTCCAGCGCGGTGGCGGAAGCCGTGGCCACCGCGCGCGCGGAGGCGTCGACGGATGGAGGGTCGGCGGAGGCGCAGTCCAAGGTGCGTGGGCAGGGAGAGGCGTGGTTGCCACGCGGCACGTGCAAATCATGGTTCGGAATGCATTACATTTTGTTCGTGTTCCCCCGCGCTTGCACAGGCGCGCGGCAGTGTGAGCAGTTGTGCATCTATCCTCATATATTCTTCGATTGTATGGCCCGATTCTTCGATTTTGTGATCTTTTCTTGCTGATCTAATGGCGCGACTTGCGAGGCAGTGTGAGTGGTCAGAGAGGGATGCCCATCAGCGTTTGTTGCTCGGCGCTACAGGTGGTATCCACTGCCGTGGCAAAAGTCGTCGTCACTGCCATCGCAAACGCGCTGGCCGTCGTGGAGGGATCCAGGTCAAGTGCTACGGCGAACGCAGATGCAACAGCCGAAGTTGTGGATGGCATGAATACCGTTGATGCAGAGAGCACTGCGAATGTAGATGGTGAGAGGCCTGTTCGCCCTTACTGGGTTATGTCTCGTTGAAGGGCGACCTTAAGCTCAAGTTTTGTGATCTCAACATTGCCACAGAGTCACTTTGAATATTGTACATTACTCAACAAGTGCGACACATGTCTCACAGCACAGAGGGTGCTGCCACAGCACGACTGCTTGGGAGAAGGCCTGTGGGGATCTTTGTGCCAGTTCGTCGACATGTTTCACGTTCGCAGCATGTGTCCACACCCTCTTCTGCATTGAAGACCGGGCACCGTGTGTTGAATGGCTGAAGCTGTCATCAACATGTCCAATGAACGATTGCTGTTGGGATGAAATACGCATACCCGCAACAAATGGAGCCGCAAATCAATGTGCTGAGAATTAACAGTGTCATTGCCTAACGTGGATTGCATATTGACCAACATTATATGCGAAGTATACACGCCCCTCGATGGACACCTTACCACCCAGGGCCCGCGGTGGATCCACAACTTAACCTCAGCATCAGCCACTTCTCGTCCCCTCACACCGCGCATCGCGATGACGACGCAGGCCAGGGCAGCGCGGACGCCAGTGGGGACGGCACTGCCATGGGATCCAGCGGGTCTTCGCCGTCTTCTCCTGACTCCCCCTCTCCTGAGACTCCCGCCTCCTCTCCCGAGACTCCCGCCTCCTCCCCAACCCCACCCTCTGGCCCATCCCCCACTTCCGAGCCCGAAAGCCCTGCCCAGAGTGCCCCGGCCCCTCCCGGCCGTTCGCCTCCTCGCCCGCCGGGCCGTGGCAGGAACGACGACGACGACGAGGATGACGACAGCGAGGACACAGACGAAGACGACGACGGAGACGACGAGGACAGGAAGGGAGACGACGAGGACAGGGACGAAGACGACGAAGATGACGACGGGGATGACGAGGACGAATTTGATTGCACGAGTCGCATACGGAGGGACGTCGCCTATCCGGGTGGGGACCTGGATTCGGACGACCTGCTGGACGGCTTCACCAAGATGCAGCCCACGGCTGAGGATTGCTGCAGGGCGTGCGCCGAAAATGAAGGTGGGCGGATGTGGTGTTAGTGTTGGTGTTATTCAGCATGCCTTTGCACTGTGGGGTTGGAAAATTGGTGCTCTGTTTTGTTCCTGATGCTGGTGAAATATGCCAGCGTTCGTCTTGTTGTTGTGTTAGTTGTTATGCCTGGCGTGCTCTATATGAGCACAACAAGAAAAAAAGACAATGTCGCTTACCATCCCAATAGCCCACCCTTGGATTCAAAGATCCTAGAGCTGGCTTTTGAAAATACATTCTAAATAACAAGGTACACGGTATTAATTTAATTCAGGCACCAGACCTAAAGGAGAGGCTTCCCTTTGAATACAACATCGGCGTTGCAGTGCAGTGCAGTGCAGCGCGAATGCCCGGCGGCTGCATGATTTTCCGTTGGCTAGGCAAAGGGTGTGAGAATTGCTGTGTGCCTTGCCATCAGAATGTGAACTCTTCACATGGAATGAGAATAGCAAGGAGTGCGTCCTCAAGGATGACAAGAAGAGAAGGAGGCGCAGAAAGGGCGCATACAGCAAGATCCTCAGAGATTAGAAGGCAGCTTTTGGTTATTGCTGGACTGTTAGTATTAGTGGTCAAGGGGCGGAGCCTCAATGTGATATGTCCCAACACGAAACGAAGCCGCCATGTCTTCCAAAGGTATCAAGAATTGGGGCATCCCTCGTTTTATTATATTTGCTAGCATTTCTCAAATTGCCACCCATGCACGCATAAAACGGGGGCAGGAGAGGCTCGCGATTGTTCGGTGCCCTTTGCTCACAAGTTTTTGGGTTGAGGATAATGGCATCCCGCGATCAACAGGTACAGAATTAGCGGCACTGCCATGTCTATGGCCGCAGCGTTGTTGTGATACAAGCTTCTGCCGGATGGTGCTCAGCATTGGAACATTGGTGCAACCACTTGGGTCTTGTCGATGCAATTTTTGCGTTGCACCCCCGTTCAGAAATGAGAAGGGGAGCTTTGAATACCTTTAGGATGTCCAGAGACTCAGTGGACAGTATTTTGGGGGGCCCTTTCCTGTTACTTTTCAGTGTGTAAGTATTACTTAGAATAACAAAAAAAGCACCCAAGATTCATGTTGCACACGACAGCAATGTTTCACAGGGTTCGAGCACCTTTTGTGGCAACACAAGCGGCGCCCTGGTGTGACCAAACCCGGAAGGGCGATCCTTCAACATGCAATACATGAAGCTCGTCTCAGAGGTGTACTGACCGCCATGTGGAACACCACATTTAGTTCAGGTCCAGCGCTTCTGTAAGCATGTGAAGTCTGCGACAAACCCCTCCAGTCGACAATTCTAACCGTGGAGTTCTAGATCTGAACCAGAACTTCAAGGTATTTTGCAACTAACTATAAGATGGAACACGCCCATCGCACGTGCCCGTAACAAAGGCAAGTCGGCTGAGAATGGCATACCTCCAGATTGCTGTAGTGCAAAGGCCTCACAAGGTGACCAACACCCCCTTTAACAGCCACACTGACCGTAGTAACCGAAGTATTCCTCCCTACAGCAGAAGCAAAATCGCTTCGATGGTTACTGCAGGTTTTCAATGTTGGATGCGCTCCTCACAGCAGCAACATAGATTTTGAACCAGTTTGACGTCCAGCTAGCTGGGGAGCATACTAGGCGATAAGGATGGCTCCGAGGACCAATGCATGACCATTGCAGCAACAAATGCTATGCTATCTGCAAAGTTTAATAAATGATATGGTACATACAGGGACATCAATCAGCTATCATTAAAACAGACACGTGTCTATCTTCTTCGCCCTTTCAACCATCCGTCGTGCACCTCCTGTCGTTAGGTTCAACGGCATTTTCTTTAAGTTAAAATATTCCAAGTAAAAGTGAAAACAGGAAGCAAAGCACAAACCGTCGAGCACCAAAGTCGATCATACCCTTGTGGATATTTCGAGGCGTTTGTGTAGTGATCACCGTTTCTGTGGTGACTCGCTGCGTGCGATCACATGGCGTCCTTCACCTTTTAGTGTTCGGTTAACGGGCACAGATGGCTCACACTCCTTTTCTCCACATTATCTTCTGGCTTAAATTACCGTGTCGGACTTTGGCATCAGGTGCATTACAGTTCCTATTTCTTGTTCAGGGGTTGCTGGGATCGAGACACCAGAAGGACGGAAATTGTCTCAACAGAAGGGCAAGACAACAAAAGAAATATCGATCCTTACTAGGCCAAATTGTCCCTAAAGATGACAAGTGCCCCCGTTGAAAGCAACTCATAGTTGTCCAGTTCCAAACTCAACGAGGAAAATTTTGCACCAAATCATGTTGGGATTGCATCGAGTTTGGGCTTGGACCCATTTGGCCAAATTCAACCTGCGCCTCCCCCACCCACGTGCCAGAACATTGTAAGGTCGCCGACTTCCAGAAACCGCCATCCAAGACTTCCCGCTGACGAGGTGCGACATGGGCGCAACGTCGCGCCCACGGATTTCCAGGTTTCTGACGGGCGCGCCCCAAACAAGGGAAACCCCACACCAGCCGCAATTTCGCGAACGCGCGGGGCACGCATTTGGAATTCGCCCCACGGCCGCGGACCGGCGAGTCCGCGGCGCACAGACTTTGGTGGGGCGCGCCCGATCGCCCGGACTGCACGGGCGCGGCACCATGACATGGGGCCCCTCGCTCGCCGCGCCCCCGCCTCAGATCCCGCCGGTCATGCAGCCCTCCCGCGCCGCGGGCCGCCTTACTCACGCCCACCGCGGAAGCACGTGGCGCGGGGGGATAAGTTGTCCGCCCCGCAGCCCACAGTCGCCTACCCGCTCGCGAGCCTCCCCCACCTGCAGCCCGAATTCGGGCCGCCCGAGGCGACCCTCGCGGCGATTTTCGCGCAGGCCGCATGGCGTGGGGTCCAGTCCAGGGCGCGGCGATCGCCGTTTTGGCGTGCCTGCTGTGTCCATACGGCCGCGCCCGTCCGGCGGGTGGGTCGCGCGGAGCCCTCCTGCGGAACCCGGACGCGATCGATGCTAGGATCCGCGCTCGCGACGCCCGATCCAGCCCAGGCGAACGAGTGCACGCGGGCGCCTTGCTCCTGGAGGCTGTGCCAACTCAACCGCCCGATTTGTCCGTCGTCCTTCGGCCAAGTTCGAGCTTCCCGTATTGCGCGCGCTATGATTTCTGTCACCGAGTAGCATATAGCGACCCCGCGCCCGCTAATTTGAGGGCAATGGGAGGTTGGAGACGAATGGAAAGCGGAGGGGCGGGCGGGCGCGCCTCGTGCGGTGGTCGTGGGCCTGCGCCGGCGGGCTGCCTGTGAGGAGAAAGAATGGGTGTGCCTCGCTCCCGCGCGTTTGTTGGGAGGTAACGCGGGAATATGGCGATCCACGGATTGGCCGCTGGTGGTGCCGTTCGCGCTCGCGCGGCACCGGGCAGTTCTGCAGGGTATCGATGCGGTGGCGGGTGCCTCAGGGATGCGCCCAGCGGCGATTTTCAGAAGCGTCGTGCGCGCACCTTGGTTGCATTCTCGTGCCCACCGGGGACGCGTTTCAGGTTCCCCAATTGCAGATCCTGTGCAGAGCTTGAGTCATGCGTCGGAGATTCAGGGCGTTTTGGACGCTTCCGATCGCAGAGGGAATTCAATTCAGCAATATGGCACGCGATACCACCCTGCTGTCATGCCAAAGTTTTGTGCTCAATGCCGCGAACACAGCACCCGAGACACGATGCAGCGCGCATGGTGCATTGAGAGCTGCCGATTTTAATATCGCTGGTATTTTGAGCTGCAAGCTTGGTTCCAACAGCCTTGAGTTTGTTCCAGACGTCTGTGGACACGCCTTGACAATGCTATGTCGTTTCTTGCGCCCATTCAGGTCGACTTCCAGGCAAGGAAGCATCGATCCGGAACCTTCTGGGGCATTCAAAGTCCATTTCAGTGGCCATCAGTAGCAAAAACAGAACAGAGGCCGCAGAAGCAATAGCTAGAGCAGCATCCACAGGAGACGTACAGGTGGGCACTGGACAATTTATATTTCTTGTCCTCTCTGCTGCGCTATATCAACATGAGTGGAAGAACATTTTCAACTGGATTTAATAGATCTGCATGTGGATCAATGGACTAGTTCTGTGTGTTCTGTGGCATTTCTCATTATGAGTGCCTTATTGTGGCATCGTGCGGGATGTCTGTACCCATACCCCGTTTCAGGAGTTTTTCGCAATCACACACAAGCTTACATTTCCTTGCGCTTCTCATGAGCCCAGCAGGTGTGCTTTGCGTGTTTCGCAGCTGAAACTTACGACGTCGAAAACTGCAATCGGAGGTGTGACGATCACATGATAGATTGCAATTGCAATGGATTGAGAACAGCCGTGTGCATAACCGAATGCGAATTTCAAACATTCTTCACTGCAAACAGGCGATCGTGGATGCCCTGTCGCTGCTGGATGACGATGATAATATCCAGGTGGCCGCTGACGCGGCAGTAAAAGCAGCGTCAGCGAATGGCACAAATGACGGAGGCGTTGCGCAGACTGTAGCAAGAGCAATAAGCTATACGACAGGTGAGGTGAAAGTCTGTGGAAGACCATTATCTCACACAGTGCGGTCCTAAACCGATCATTCTAGGCGCATTCCTGGAACCGGTAAGTGGAAACAGTTCCGCTGGCCATGGCTGTAAGTGGGGGCCAATCCTACACACAATCGCGATCCATAAGGAGGCTAGCCTGCAGATACGTCATCAGTAGAAAACGCCATTTTGGCGCCACCATCAGCGATGGCACTCGGCACCAATTGATGCCATCATGGATGCTTTGATGCCATCGCCACCTCCATCGCCGCGATGGCGCAACTAGTCCAAACGGCATAGCAGTTCGCGTCGCCGAAATGGTGCTTTCTGCCAGTGCGTGCAGCAATGATATGATTCCAGCCGTGCCGCTGAGCTGGCAAATTCGGTTCTTGTGGAACAGGAGAAGACGAGGATGAGGTAATGGAAGAGATTGAGGAGGACGTACAGAGAGGCTATGCATCGGCCGTCGCCACCACACTCACGGAAGGGACTTATTCCAGGGTACGCAACACACCAAACTGGTGAAATACACGTGAATTCACATAAGCAAATAGCTCGTGAACCGCTTTAACACGATTACACAGTGAATCAGTGCTGGGTAGCGGTTTGAAGCAACGTTGCATGGATTATGCACGACACAGTCATCAGTGATGGGACATCCTTCAGTTACTGCATCTTCTTTTGTTGAGGTACCCTCGTGTCATTTTTCTCATCAATGAACATTTCCTGGCCATCCTTACGATCATGGTGACGTGTGAATGGGAATCTAAGATCTATGGACGAGACTTGTCTATTGGATGCCGTGCCCTTCTGGGTCGTGATGGTTGCTCCCAGAGCATATAAGCACATTCCCTTCAATGGGCTCAGGATATTTTACGTCCTGCATCCAAAGCCAAATTTTGAGAGGCAGTGCGCCTCAGCACAGAGCTGTCTACTTTCTCACTGCACCACAACGGAAGTGCCCACTCTCGTCACATAACACCAGCCGCGCTCAGGGGCGGCCACGCGATGCCGCCAACAAACAGAACCACCTTCAGCTAATCCATCTAAGTTGAAATCAAGACTGACAAATCAAGATTTCGAAGTCCCAGTTTGTCCCCAACCGATCGACGAACACCCCCTTGGCTCGTCGCAGGCGGAGTCCAAATCGCGCTCCGAATCCCACAATGCGGTTTCGTCTGAAGTCGCCAGGGCCGTCGCGGAGGCCGTCGCGGACGTCAGGCACGACGGCGAGAGCGTCGAGGCGGCAGCGGCCGCGGCGGCAGCGGCCATCGGGCGGGCCACCGCGACTGCCGTCGCTGAGGCCGCAGTGCACGTGGAGGTTCGGGGATCGGGAGAGGCCACTGGGTCGGCGGAGGCCAGCGGAAGGGCGGTGGCCGTGGCGGTGGCCACGGCCATTGCTGAGGCCCTCGCGGAGGCGGCCGGCGGTGGAGAAGGGACTGCCGCCGTGGCGGGGAGGCTGGTGACGGCGTCGGACGTGGAGGAGGCGCTGGCGGTGGCGCGAGCCGAGGCCGGCACAACTGAAGGGAGCGCCGAGGCCAGTTCTAAGGTGGGGTGTGGTGAGGTGGGGATCGAAAGGTTTCGATTAATCGTGGCTTGACGGCCAATGCGCGCATGCTTGGTCTTTGCGGTTAGGTTTGCGGTTTTGCAGTTTACGTTTTTATGTGGAAAAACGGAAATTTAATTTGCAATAAAACACCTAGGGGACGTATATGCTCTTTTTTATATGCAACACACCTTGACAACTGCTTCTCTAACCCCACAAACTGCAAATGTTCATCACCAGTCACTGGGCCGGGTTACCCCATAGGAGCACCATGCATGCAATGCACAAGGCTCCGGCCTTGTTTGCAATAAAGGAATTCTAGGGCTGTATTTACGTATTTTTAAAGATCGTCGGAACACCCCGGTCACACGATGAAGTCCAAGAAAATGATCAGCCCTCCGCCTCCTCGATCACCCGCAAAACAGCGTCCGCCTCGCCTTCGGAAAGGGCAAAGACTTGGTAGAACACAGGTCGTCTTCTGCCCATTCCAGCGCATCTAGCTACCACTCCCCTGATTCCCTGAATCTGCATGTACTGTCTTTAGGTGTAAGGGTCGACATTTGCATATTTTGCGTGCACTTACTTTCACACATAAGTGCACGTAAACGATCCGTATTAGCGCCGCGAATACCAAGCATGAATCCGCTGATTATGCACATCAGGGAACGAAAATCACATGATGCGAATATATGCCTCCAGCATTCCGTTGGCAGAGCGCCAATCGTTTGATTTCATGCAAAGATGTTGGTTCGGAAATGCTGGGTGCCAAAAGCAGACCCCCTGATGAAATTCTCCTTGCTGGACATGGAAACTAAAAAAATGGGCTAAATACCCCCAGAAAGGACTAGTCCTTTTGCTGCCACAAATAAATCAGAAACACAGCGGTCTACACCAAAGTTTGCTGTAAACATGGTTGCCTGAGTGTTTCATATCATGGGACACGCTTGGGGCAATTGAAGTTGTTCACCTTGTGTTCAACACTTCACTGTAGTTTCGCTGGGAGCTCTCCCAACTGGTGGAGTGCTGTATGCTGCGCAAAGTATCATTATTCAGTGCACAATATAATCGCATACTCAAACATTGTTGGTATCCATGTTTTGTTTCATACGGATTGGTCAAGAGATTTTGAATAGAGAAAAATGTTTGAAGATATCCAGCACCAGTTGGTGAAACTTCCAATGTGGTGGCTACATGACAATGCTCACTTTTTTTGATCATATCAATTTGTGCTGGTAAAATCAATTTGTGGATGCTGTGAGTCAAACGGCAGAAATTGGTCCTCATAACACAATGTTCGTTATATGATCGTTGGACCCTTTGTTTCTGTATGACTTAAACCTTGCCATCCTCCAGGTCCTGCGAATGCGCACACCCATATCAACCATGTCATATCTGTGCGTTTGACTGAAGGGTAAAATTTTGTTCAATTCCCAGATCCTCCCACACATTAATTCACTATGGCACAAAACCGACTGATGGCACTAAAAAGAGATATTTCTGCCGTGCGATTCTGACTTGACATGAGATGCCTAAAAATTGGCTAAGAACTGATGTCTGAAGTGGAAATATATCTGTTCGTTTTGCAGAATGTAGCGACAGCTGTGGCCGAGGTTGTGGTTTACGCCATCGCGGAAGCCCTGTCCGTCGTTTCTGATTCAATAGCTGTTGCTGCTGTCTCAGCTGACGCATCGGTGCGGCACAGAAGCAGCTTTGATTCTGGAATACGCGCAAAAGCATCAGGTGCGGCGCTTTGCTTCTGCAACTGTCTTTTGAAAGAGATTACGCACTGTCTAAAGGAAAGCGGATTCCACTGAGGCTGTTGCGTTGCACTTTGGGGATGTCGGCAAAGTACGATCTGCGACTCCTAACTCGAAATAGACTACTTTCGTTCATTCAGTGAACGAATATGCGTGGATATTAAGTATTGTCAGAAGTATGCTACGCATCATTTGTCATTCTTACGTACATCAAGGGTTGCGTATCTCTAGAGTTTCATCTCTGTATTCATCATGCTGAAATTAGCCAGAATCCTTGGGCCGGTATTACACAATACCGCCGATACAATCAGGACTGATTTTAGAGTGAAGAATCCATACTGGGATTATCTTGAAAGGTGAAACCCCAAATATTTAATACACATCTTCCTGTGCGCGATTATTCCGATAAGATGAGGTCATTTCACTCCGTTCAGTATGTAAACAGCGTTGGTTCCGTCCATTCAGACGCAATGCGTTCTCTCGAACATCAACGTTGATCCACAATGGCGCTTCTCATTTCATTTGATTTCTAATTGCCACAGTTATATTCGGCCGTAGACATGGAGCTGTCCGTCTTGTAATACTTAATGATGTGGTTGAATGCAGGCCCTTCCCAGGAAGGCTGAGTCCATCTTCCCCGAAAGAGCAGCAAAAGGCAGACAGATATATTTATCAGAAATTGGAATTTGTCTGAGACATAAACATAGATTGATGCGACAGATGTATTGTGTTACAGTTCCTGAAAACAAAGGTTGAGATTCTTGGGAATTTCAAAATAATGAACATCAACTGTATGGATTCATAGCCCGGTGAGGAAGATAGGATTTTTTTTCCTTCAACTTGTGGTTATTTCATGATTGCAATTTTCTTGGCAGGAGATGGCAGAAGTGCGAAGTTGAATAACTTAATCTAATCGCTGTACTTCAGGGCAATTTTGGTTGATAATTGTGTTTTTTTATGTGTGTGAATATCAATGTAATTCGCATGTAACGTTTGCGTTTTTCGGAAAACACATGGCAACATGACCCTTGTTGTACTGGCATCATGTGTTTGCAGTGGTTGAGATCGCATCTCAGGCTGTACGCCTATAGAGCAGTATTTTTGCAGGTTTCAACTGTTTGAATGCGGGATCAAATTGTTTGAAAGGGGCGTCTCAAATAGCAACTTTGCCAGCAGGTTTTGAGATTACATAATCTCAAATTGCATATACGTATACGTGGAAATCAACGAACATATCAAGCGCACATTTCATAATAACATTGTATTCAATTGACATTTGCAGTAAGAGCTATATCCTGTGCTTCCGGACACACAGTCTTGGGAAACTTCTCATCCAACCGTTGCATGTTTCTCACTACGAAGCGTAAATCATTCCAACCATGCTCTGTGTTGCTCTGACTGTCTTCAATGCAATCACAATTTCCTCCAATAGTTCCTGTGTGAATCGCCGTTTCCACCTTGCGGAGATGCGCTGACCAATCTCGCATAAGGTGCCCAGCACATTGCTTAAATCGCTCCACTCCATGCTTGAAATCACACTCTTTGCAAAGTGCGACAGAATTAGCTTTTGCGGGCGAAGCATTTAGTGCTTGCAAGAAATCCTTGGAATCACATAAACGACATGGGGCATGTTTCCCTAAAACCCTATAAAGGATAAAAAACCCTAAAGTTACGTCCAGCACACAGAGACTGGCTTCTGGCGTACATGGTTGTCAGAATCTTGAGTCGCATGTTTCATTTCAAAAGCTGAAAATAGTCCGATTTCTGGTCCTTCATACAATACGCCATTTCATATTTGAGACATATGATCAGGCATCATTCACTCATATCGGCGTTGTAAATTCATGCACCATAATCACCAATATCCATCCGAATAGAACTCATCACACGGGTTCTATGCTTACACGCAGTTTCTTGTTGGGATCGTATTCTTCTGTAGCTTCGGAAAGGTTGTGAGCGCAATCAATACGCCCTGTTGAAGCCGTATCCATCGTGGTGATGATGATGCAACCAGACTCTAGGTTATTCGTCATCATTCAGCTTCGTATTTTGATCGATCAAGACAGTGTCCATGATCAGTTCATTGAAATCGAATGCACAACTCTGCACCGACTCTGCTTTGCTCAAGCAAAATAGGAAGCTGACGGCTACCTCATTGCCTTGTTCTGTAAAATATAATGATGATGATGATGATGATGATGATGATGATGATGATGATGATGATGATGATGAAATCGAATGCACAACACAACGCAAACAAAGTCCAGACATCCAACAATCCCTGTGGCCAAGAAGCGTTTGTCGGTGGCAATTCAATTAAGCAATGATTCCAGAAACTCTGGGAGATTCGGCAGCCGTCAACTCTATCTATTCCAGCACAAGCTACCCAAATCTCTTCGTTAATCAATTCAACCGCCGTCCGCAAACACGCGGGTCAGCATCAGCAGATGTGGCGCGGGCGGAAAGACGAACTGCGACTGTGGCGACATGCGGCGAAGACCCAAAAGCGCTCATACAACAGTCGGCCGCAGAAACCAAGGTGGCGTTGCTTTTGCGTGGCACAGGCATTTACGAGCCAGTCCCGTGCAATGCCAGGTTGATATTGTACACCACTTTTCCCGGGCGAAATAGGTAGCTGACGGACACCTCCTTGCCTTGTGAAAATTTTTTTGATGACAACGATTATCGTGATGATGAGAATGACGACAATGATGGTGATGGTGATGATGCTGCAAAGCTGATGAAATCGGGGTTTCAGTCAAAGTAATTGGGCAGCGGGAAGATGGAGGCGTCTTCAGGAGGGTGTTAGTGACTATTGCACCTTTTACTTCAAATACCACTGTTGTGTGCATTGATTGGGGAAAAAATGCGGTCTTGGGAAGCTCTTCGCATCCCTTGCCGCGCACATTACAACATTTACAATATAAACTCAAAGAATCATAACTGCAGCCTGTTGATCTGAGAGATTCATGTGAATGTTCTGGGAGTTCCCCAACATGTCAGGCCATGGAGTCGACTTCATGTGCAGCTGAAATGCAAGCCGTCATTGGGACTTCACCCTAAAGTACCCTGATCCGTGAATAATTTCCTATGTCCTGTAAACATGTAAAGTTGCCGCGCATTCATGTGCTTCATTAGTTGTAAGTGCCTACTTTAACCAGGTACGATTCGCAGAGGGTTAAATGCATCCGTGATGCGATTGGTATTAATAACGGCTGGTAGTCTGTGCCTCTGCGCACAATTCCCTTTGGGAATGGGTACATTCAGATATGGTACATAGCTTTTAACCTTGTGAATAAACATTGGTGAGCACGCGCACACCATACACCATGTACGCTTGGACCCAGAGTGCGATTGTAATACTATCCAACATTGACATTGTTTCAAACAGCGCATGCTAACATAGAGGAGCAAAATATCACTCCCAGGCTAAACGGAGAGGGATTTTCGCCGAAGTTCAATCGACTGAGTCATTCTAATAAAGCAGCTCCTTTATGTTAATATTTGTTAAAGCGTGTTTAGAACATGCAGTCTTAGTTTGTGAAAAAATGATGTTAGAAAGGGGTATCGAAAATCGAAGAGATGCTGCAAGACTGACATTGATGCAATGTCGCATGTAAGTGTAGAAGCATTAATACAATCTGCTCCTCATAAACCTGGCATACGTCCGCAGAATGGAGCTCTGATGATGCACTCCTGCAGCGCAATGCGGCAGCAAGAGGTACATCTATCACGCCGCCTCGAAATCGGCCTCGGAGCGCCCGAGAACGGCGAAGTGCCCTCTCCCAAAATTCCGAAGGACCTGCTAAACAGGCACGAGTTACTCTTTGGGTATTGGAGGAGGAGGGACGAGGCCTTCAAGAGAAAGACTCTTCACGGCTGGCCGACTTGAAGATGGATTGCGGAGCGCGTTCTGGGTGTGAAGATGCAAAATATTCGCCGACTGGGCTATGCGTTTGCTGCCATTTCACCAATGTGTCCAGTTTGCGCAGAACAGCACATGTCGAAGTACATATATAATATTTAATTACGGCCATGCACAGTATGGTGCCAAGGCCATGACTTTGGAATCATAATTTTGATCATATCCCTTGATGACTGTGTCATTATCTCCATGTTCTGCATTGAAACATCTTCACGACGGCTGCGGCTCACCCAAACCACTGCTGGATCACTCCAACAATCCCAAGTCTGATGTCAGCTAGGGTGGGAACGGTAAACAATGTCTAACATAAATAGCCGTACTGGAAAGCGCCGCATTATGCCAACTTGGAACGCTCTACGCCCAATCAACCCCCATATCACCGAGGCAAAGTGCATATAAACAACAAATCAACGTTTCCATGGACTTTTATTACATCAAAACTATAGGATGGATGCATGTGTCCAACAGAAATCCACGAGTTGAAAATGTTCCCATGCAATAATTTTGTACTGTTCTGTTCAGCGCTCCGAAAGGCCGCCGTTGCCACAGCCTTGGTGGGGGTTTCAGGCCCCGGAGACCTCTCAGCGCCCAGGCAAGGATTAGCGGTAAGTTGTATGACACGCTTTTCACACAATGCTACCATGATTTGATGTGTAATGCCGCTTTGGCCGCGAACGCCAAGTCCTCAATGGCCGACCCATCTTCAAAAAGCGAGGTATTCGATTCGAATCTTTGCGTCCGGGCCATGAAGGTTATGGGGCCAAAGATGGTCCCCTCTGGGGGTCCACCCTTTCACAGAAGCAGCACAACATGCTGAAGTTCGATGACTATCATGTGCCCGGGTTGCCATTTTCAGAGGCACCAACCTCCGTGCTTCTCCCCGAGGAGCACTGCGCTGAGCTAGTGCCTTCATCAGCAAAGCACAATTTGCCCCTTATAAAACGTCATACAATTAGCTATGGTGGTGCGTTGGCGTTCAGGGGGCTTGGTGAAGACGATGAGGTCTTCCTTCGAGAGAAAAGGATTTCGTGGACACGACCCAGCAGGCCTGAGAATACGAATGGGAGCAACCGCACAAATAAGGTTTCCTGCGAGCGCGAAGGTTGGCTTGAATATCAACCATTTTCCGCTCATATTTCCAAAACCTGCACTGTGGGCTTTCACTGAAGGCCACAAAGTCAGGATGTGCAACTAGAGCTGTGTGGCTTGGGAAATCTGAATGGGAAGCTGCATCTGAATATGCTCGATACTTGTACGGCACGCGAATTAGGAATGAAACTTCAATAAATTGATATTATCTCAATTGATGAAAGCAACAATCATGCTTTAGGCGTTGAATCGTTCTACTTCGTTGCCCTTAAGCACCCCCAAACAGCTCTTTTGCTTATTGAAAAACATGATCGATTTTGCAGCAACTACACGTCGTCATTCAAATAAAACGAGGACCGGAGCACGCGACAGGGGCACATCTGGGCGGCTGCTGTCAGCAGTCCATGCTCAGCAGTACAAGTCAGCCCTTTCCATGCAAACATGAAATTGGTTCAACTTATCGGCAGCACAAACCCAAGTGGATCGCTCCCAGTAAATTGTGTTGTATGGATGAAAAATAACTCGGAACGTTCAGATGAGATTGGGCTACTCGGTTCCAACGTACCTCGGTTTCATGTATATGTTCTCGATTTTCAAAATTTAGCACGGATGAGCACAATTGCGTTTTCCAGAATTGCACCGAATTTCCGCATTATTATATGGCCAAGTAAATAGAACAGTCAATGATGAAAGTAGGCAATTTTGGCACTGCCGCAAGCGACATGAGTTCGTGCTGCAAAGGCGCTGCCATCATCATATAGTACAATATGCTGCTTAGTAATTGCCGAAGCTCCATCCACATCAAATTTTAGCGATGTGAGATCCGAAATTGCAAACAGAAACAAATATGGAAGAGAGACGATCCTGAAAATGAGTGTTCATAAATTCTTCTGCGAGCTCAGCGCTGCATTAAAAATGTTCACTTTGCAGCCAGGGAATTTTTTCTACCAGGAATGGGGGCATAAAACAGGAGACGAAAACTCGTCCATGATGCCAGCTCGAAGTGGGAAGAGGCCATCGCGTCCGACATCGGCTCGAGCTGTTCTGGAGACATCCAATCGGCCGGTGCGCGCGCTTGAGCAGCTCCCGCACTGAAGGAATGGCGGAACAGAAAGCGGCAGCACAGCTTTGAGAGATAGACTCAGCAGCACATCTGCTTTTGAAATTAGCTGCAAACAGCAGGCAAATTGACCGGTTGATCTCTGCAATGCGTTTCGATGCCGCGGATATTAATATTCATTGTCGCTACGGCCGCTCGCTGAATGGTCAGATAGCGTCCACATCGCGAGGAACAATTGGTACTCATGCATGACCGACAAACTCGCAATGCAAATTTTGGCGCAAACCCGTATGAAACCCCCGTCTGGCGCATGTGCCAGGCAGGGCTACGTATGCTGCACAAAATCATTTGGGGATTGGAGGGCTCGAGCTGAAGCGTTTACTGCACGACACATCGGCACCAACCTGCCGGTTTCCTACCGATTATGAAAGGCTGCCACCGTGCTGTGCGCCCAGGGAGAAGTTTCATTCAATCCGTGCGACCAGGCGCAAGTTCGCCGCCAGGATTTTCCCCTTTCTCAGCCAGTCAAAGAGGGGACCCTATGGAGGACAAGCGCAACTCGGGCGGCAGGTCGGAGCCGGGAATACGGTGGATCGATGGAAAATGTTTTCGCCTCCAGAATGGGACCGGGCATGGGAATGCCGGAGAAGAGAGTGGGAACCAGTTACTTTTCTGTTCCCATGCAAGGATGTGGTAGTCAGGGGGGACTGCGCATGCACGCTGCAACCGTCCACAGCAAATGCGTGGCCCCGGCAATCGCGCGAGGAGATTTCAAGGGAAGCACAGCATTCATACCCGACGTTGCATCGCCACGCCAGCCTAGGTTTTATGGTGGTTGTAGATAATGCCAAAAAGCTGTGGTCCATGTGTTTTCTGGGAAATTCAAAGGAGAGGGCATTGGCAAGGTGTGTCTGTAGGCGCTGCACTGTGCAACGTTGCGGGTGGTTCAATTTTCTTTATAGCAACATTTTTCAGGGGTTTGGTCCGCAGACGATAGTCTACCATTTTTCACAAATGCAGCTTACTTGAGTTCCCAATATCAACAGAATGGCGATTTTCACACTAGGAAAACAAAATTAGTGGAAAACAAAATTAGTGTAAATTTTAGTGGAAAAACCCATCATTGGGTGTCATTGGCCATGTATCACTAATGAATGTAAATGGACAGAATAAAGGTCCATTGGAGACTTGGTTTTGGTTTGTTGGGATGATTGAGCGCTCCCGAATCTGCGTGCAGGGCAATTGCAAGCACACTTTGTGGTGGACCTCAATGTACAGGAACGTCATAATCTATTGCCACCTGGGATTGACAAAGCCTCTCTTGCAACATGCCACTAAAGCGCAACACTTTTTCTGGCAGCCTTCGATGTGCGTGTTACAGCAAAGACGCACATCGTTGGCCATTTTACACTATGTGCAATCGTGTACAATCGCGTGAAAATCGTGTAAAATTCGTGTGCGTTACAACCCGATTTTACATGGTTGGTACTGGGTATACGGTTGAAATCTTGTACAACCGTGTTATTCGTTGGGTTGTCCATGGTCGTAAGGTGGACAATTTCGTGTACTTTCATTGTGAGCTGTCATCGTGTGATTTGATCAGCAAAACTACACGATTTTGGCAATCGTGTATTTTGTGATCGTGTACTTTTTGGTGATCGTGTAGTGTTGGTGATCATGTGCATTTTGTCCATCGTGTACTAACATGGTTTTGCGCGTTGTCGTTTGTGTCTTGCAGGCCAGGTTGGCACCTGTGTTGACGACGTGACACATGGTTTTTCGTCTTGAAAATGGGGACATTTAAGGTGCCACCCATTGGGTACTCATCCGGCTTGTCGAATGCGTGACACGGTTTTTGTTAAAAAAATGGGGACCTTTGAGGTTCCACGCATTGGGTACTCAGCCAGATTGTCGAATATGTGACACAATTTATCATAAAAAAATGGGGCCCTTTGGAGTGCCACACCGGGTACTCAGCCAGGTTGCCAATTGTGCGACATGGTTTTTGGTGTTAAAAATGGGGTCCTTTAGGGCGCCACCCACTGGGTACTCAGAAGGGTTGTCAATTGTGTGAAAAGGTTTTCATGCTAAACATTGGGTCCTTTGGGGTGCCATCCACTGGCGGTCCATCCGGGCTCTTGATTGTTTAACAGGGGTTTCCGTGTACAGTATTGTGTCTTTTCAAGTGTCACCCACTGGGTGGTCAGCCGTGTTGGACAGCCTGTCACAACACTCACATCAGTTCCTTTCCATAACAAACATTAATTACATTATCACCCAATTGCTACAATCATGGGTGCCTATCAACATTTGCCCTCCTTTGTACCATATCAAGCCACTATACACACAACCAAAGTAAGCAAGGCATGGATGCATCGGTCACAAGCCCTGCATATGTCGACCCACTAAAAACTTCACTGTGAATTGGCCCAATGTCGATCTCTGTGGAACAAGTGGATGAGTGCTGGTTGTGTAGTTTGTAACCCACCTCCCCCATGATCTGTGTCTCCACATATCTTTATCATGGCTTGTTGAAGTTGTTTTCAGAAACAACCCATGACACAGCCCCGTGTATTGTTATGTTCCCCGTGTATGCACACCACAGATTGCCCCAAGGACCTTACAAGAAATGTCCTTGAGACATCCAGAAATTATGAGACAAAAAGCATAATGGCACAAAACATTGGGTCGATATAGTACATCAGTGTATGCACACCATGGATTGCCCCAAGGACCTCACAAGAAATGTTCCTGAGATATCCAGAAATTATGAGACGAAAAGCATAATGGCACAAAGCATTGGGTTGATGTAGTACATGGAGGTAGTACCTCCGCTCTTTATCAAGGATTTCATAGAAAAAAATACAACCGCCAAATATATTTGTATAGCATGGCATCTGCATTTGGGATCAAATAGTGCTCGTATTCAGATTCTGCCCTTGTCTAATTTTCTCACCATGTGTTCATGACCATTCAGAAGTTTGCCTTAATCCTTTTGAATGCGGCAGTGCACAAGCTTTGCAAAAGCTGCCAAATTACACCAACGCAAATGGTTCTTGACGTGTTGCTTACCTGGGGCCAGGAAGCACAAGTTGGCACTTCCCATAGCCCCGGAGTTGCCCCTGCTGAAGACCATGGTTCTATTCTTATTGACCTTCGATGATGGTATGACCTTCACTAAGGCCACACAAACATTGCCTAGCAATTCAGTATTCTAAGGTGGATTTGAAATAACTTGAAAAGGCACTTGAATTGTTAGACCAATCTTGAAAGCCAATATAAAACGATGTTGGATAGAAAGCGCCAATGCATGATTGATTAGGGTGTAAAGTAAGATCATGCTCAAGTACGTTTCCACACAAGGGTATTGGCATAAAAATCAATTTTGCAAGATAAATTAGCATTGTGTTTCCTACAATAAGTGCTGGAAGAGTCGCCTTTAGAGGTATTGATACCGGACATGTGTGGCACCCATTCACAGCTATTTTTGCCATTGGTTACAGAGTTTTAAACTCTTTTACCTATATTGAAGTTTGGGCCATAACCTGAGGATGGCGATGGTGCTATTTGTGATAGAAGAGAAGCATATCGTACTATGACAAGACACTCAATTGGAACCCTACTTTGCTAAAGAATGTGCAAGATGCATGTACGCACGAGCAAAGTTTATTTGGCACCTTGGGAATCCCAAACTCAGTGTTGGCCACCGGCTATCATCCATTAATTACCGTACCATACTTTTGAACTTTTTCTTGCATTATCCGTTAAAAAGTGAGAACTTTCCGCACAATCCATCAATTGAGGGGCCTGTACCACGGCGCACCATTGCGGCCATAGGGGGCTACCGTTGTAGCCACACGCGAGAGGAAAGGCACGATGATGCTCTAACAATCTATTGTCTAAATTTTGATGGAGCAAGCAAAGGTGGTGAGGATGCGAGGGTGATGAGCACAAAGAATGGGTAGGTTGGGGTGGGGATGTAGATATAGGGGTGGTGTTGCCGCACACCAATGTCCATCCCAAGCAAGCAAATGGTAGGATGCCCCAATTTGGATATAGAAAACATTGCATGCAGGCACCAAACACCCTCCAAATATACTAGGTGGATATGTCAAGGTGGCGACCCCAAATGTCATATTCAGGTGTAGAATTGGTGTAGGGCACCGCTGTCAAGATCTCCCATTTGTGGTGCAAGTTCCTGTCAAGAAGACCACAAGGCCCTCGAGACAAATGTTGTTCACCAATTGCTTCAAGCAAGTTTTCCACAACTAAAATGCGATTATAGTCAAGCTTCTATTCATAAAAACTTATATAAAAGCACAATGCAACAACCACGCTTTTGATGCGTTTGTATCCAATACGGGTCCCGGTGAGGACCAACACCTTGCACATAGGATGTCGTGATGTTAGGAGGCCAACATTCCCCATTAAACATAGCAATCAAGAAAGCAACTTACCAATACAATGTCAGCCATGGCGAGCCTTGCGCCCACCCTAATCGTTCCTGCAGCTGCTAGGAATCCTGCTATTGAGCTCACCAACCCTGCATTGGCGGTGAGCACTCCTGTGGCTGCTAGTAATCCCCCCCCCCCCCCCCCCCCCCACTTTGATCCTGCTTCGCGCACACGCCGAGAATGGTGCCGCTTTAAGTGGGTTTAACCCACCCTAGCATCTTGCCGTTCTACGATTGTGGGCAAATGCTTGATGAACCATGGTTGAGATGGATGTGAACATGGTACACAAAGTGGCAATGGGGGGAATGATGCTTACTTGTTATTATGGCATCCTTGCAACTTGGGGTTCCTCACCTCCCTCGTGTGGCGTTGTGTCTGTTGGTTGGTGCCTCTGTTGGCTGTTGCCTTGCTTGCACGTTCGATCTCCTACTCACACACATAACCAAATTAGGATCTCCACATTTGCCTTTCAAAAATTAGCATAAGAGAGTGTGCTCTGTCAATACTCTCATGGCTGACATGCTTCCATGCCAGGTACTTCCATGGGTGTAGGGCACGGCATGCCTACTGATGGCACATTGATGCGATCCCCTGAAGTCGATGCCCCACATCCAACTCGAAGGACAGGGTTAGCAATACGAAATATGCCTATTGCGGAACATATATCCCTAGCCAATTGTGCGAGGGGGTTGCGCATGTGGGCGATAGGCTGCAACACAACCAGCAAGGCCTATTTGCCTTTTTGAATCCATGGGTGGGGCATAGTAGTCTGCGCTATAGTAAGGAGCACTGTGGCACAAATGTAATAGCTATATCTGCCTAGCCAATTTAATAGACGTTAATGTGGATTGCTAATTAACAGATGGCAGCACCGACTCTATTGGGGGTGACCAACTCGAGCGCACTTAGAGTCTAACTTGTAGTTTGCAAGTGAGATATTCATTCCAACATGGCAACCGGCAGCCACAAATTTGGAAATTGGCTATGCCACACCAAGTATGATAAACAACCAGTAGTCATGCATCGCCACACACAACATAGCTTCTCAAGAAAAGGAGAAGTATAATTCACAACCTCCACTGGCAGCCGCCCATTATCAAGTTGTCCGCTACAAGCAAACCTTTGCCAAAAGCATGGCCCTTTCCATTGACATAGGAGAGGACTTGCACTCATTTCACACTCAAGGATCATCACCTACGGTATTGTGGTGTAGTCCATAATGTAGCAGTAGGCCATGTGCACTACCCTACTATCTTGCTTTGCAAAGGGTGGCTACCCCAAGGTGCCGCATGTGCAGCGGCTAGAGATCCATGATATGGCAAGGCCCGGCCCATGCCTACCATCACCGCGCTACTGACCATCACCAGTGTAGTGCCTCGATTATGGCCACACTGCCTATGCCCTTTCTTGGTAGTGGGCAGGGAGCCAAGTAGTGGCAAAGCTGCTAGGGCCTCATTGCAATACTAGGGTAGACAATGCGCAAAGTAGCAGCAATTGCTTGGTTTTGATCAAGCGAGTGCCGAATGCGGTGGCAAAGCAATGATTTCAAAATTCGGGGACAATAGTCCATGTTGTCTAGTGAGATATGGTGTAGACTATGCTTGCTGGCCTGGAGCTCTGTCCACCTTAGCACAAGTAGGGCAGACGCAAGGCGTGATGCATGGGCATCACCTGTTAAAGACAGGACACTATGACACATATGGTGGTTGGGTACCTACAAGTATAAGCTTGGACCGACCGTTATAACTACGATGTCCTAATACAACTAGTTTCTAAGTAATTCACTGCTGTAATTTATGGCATGGCAATATTTAAAAATTAGAATGCTTGCCTCACCGCATTTGGTGTAGGGGCCACAAGCATGTATTTGATCAACACCAATATGATGAGCCACATTGCACGACAACAAGTAGATTGTTGTCTCTAGGAAATGACACATCTTGTGCGCTCTAGGGCCACCTTAGAATAGGCGACTCCCTACACTGGACACAATAAATATAACTTATGAAGTCATAAACTTGCCTTATTATCTATGACTCCTTGATGATGATTAATTTAGCTACATTAAATTAAGCACGATCACTTAGCTATATCATTTAGTTAGATTATTCAGCTACATTCGAATGTAGCTCACACCCTTCACCAAAACCAAATTTTCTCCAAGTACAATGTCATATAACTAGACCCCACTTCTAATGGAAATATAAAAGAAGTTCTGAAATGAACTCCTAAAGTTATAGTGCAATGCAAAATATCTATAACATGTAAACTACACTTAACCCCCATTTCATTCCATAATCATTGTCCCCACACTCTGTGGTATGCAACACCAAATCAGACCCGAACTAACCACATGTGTCCATTCCCCAACCCAGAATTAAGTCAATTCAATCCAATTGGTAAATACATGCCTTTGCCCTACAACAGATAGCTTTCTACAAAGTGAAACCAAGGACCTATAGGGAATCCAAAAGAAATTTTGATAGTATGCTCTAGACTTACAAACACAACTTTGGGCAAAATTTTATCAACAATTGATGTAAGTACAATGGAGAAGTCGTGCCCCATAATCATAGAGGACAATTATTCTTGGACGGAGGAAGTAAGGAACCAAATACAAAGTAATACACATACTGATGTTGGACTTAATTTCCTACCATCCATGTCCCATCCAAAGGGCAGGGACTCAGAATATTGTTCCTGCCCAGTGCAATAGAATTCTGAACAACACGCCAATCCTCCATCGGGGAGTATGGAGGTTGATTCGTTGCACCTAGCAAAAACAACATAATACAATTAGGACAAAGGATGCAAAAAGTGATGGCACATGAATATCAATAGATTTTTGGTCCCCAAGTGGGGTATCCATAACAACTCAACAATGCCCAGAACATCAAGTGCGCAAGCACTACGCATACAAATTGTGTTGAAAATTGCTTCAACCTAACTATGGCAATCATTCATTCAATATTGTTATAGTCCTTGCAGTGCTTACAAACGTCAAAATGGTAGGCGCCTCATAAGGACAAGATACATAGATGTCTTTGCTAAACTGCACATTCAAGCGTGTCAACTATCTAGGTCAAGACATTTATGCTTTAGGGCATATTATTTTCCAAAGTCAGCCCAACAGATGTGAACATCCTCCAACACATTATCATGGGGAATTTATTCAGTACAAGTGCAATTGCCAACCATCGCAGGCACAAACCTCAATAGACCATCGTGCTAATACATCCCACTGATGTTCTTGTTATCCTCACACAAATGGGAGCCACTCATTGAGCCTAAGATGCAGTCGTAAGGAGTGCAACTAGAGGTAGTGGAAGTGCAAGCGAGTGATAAGCACTCAGACAAACCATGGTGGGTCTGGGTGATAGGCGTGAGGATGCTAATGCAGGGATTTTGGGTACGGATATTGATGATGGTGATATTTTTGAAGACATAGCAGATGTGCCCAACTCAGGTGCGGGAACAAGTTGTGTACACATAGATACAAATTCAGTTCACATGTCGGATGCATCTGGAACATGTGATGATGATTGCAATATGAACATTTGTTCATTGTAAAGGAACAAATATTCCGAAGCTAGGCTGCCAATAAATGATAGAGTTGAGGCTCGATGTTGTGCCGGTAATGAACAGGGACACATTGACATTGCAACAAGTCAAGTAGAGAAGTGGGCTTTAGATTTGATGTTCAATGTGTTTGCTCTTCAAGCCAAGTGGGGCTCTGTAGGATGTGTTGTGAGACTTAACAACAATGTTGAAGATGTGCAGTGCCATCCGCTCGGATGTGCAAAGCTTATTGCCAGACGGCCATTCGGATAGGATGACAAGAATTAGGCAGGTCGTTGAAATTGGATCGTTCTATTATGATGTTTGCCCCAAGCCAGTATGTAGCACCTATCTAAATGCAATGCTGCCATATCCTAAATGTGCCTTTGATGTGGAACAAAAAAATCACAAAATAGCAAAGACTATTGTTTCTACTACAATAGTACCTCTGAGCTATTGAGAAAAGTTTGTGATCCAACATTCTGGTCAAGTTGTTCTGCTACCCAAAAAATCGCTCAACACCTTCAGATGGGGAGATACATGATATTTATGACACAGATGTGTGGGCTTCTATGATGGAAGATAAACTTATATTTGCCGATCCGTACACTGTAATATTGTCTTGCTCTCAAGATGGTGTCCAGCCGTTCAAAGACCGCAACATTGCATCCATAGAGCTTTTTTTAATGCACATTTTTAAATTTCCTCCTTGGATAGGAAGAAGGGATTGGGACATTCCTTATTGGACTTCCCCAACATCCAAAAGGGCAAGACAAGGGTGTCCAGCATCCCTGCTAGGAACCATTTGTCGATGAAGCCAACTTTTTGTGCTTGCATGGTATGCAAGCCAGGGATCCAATATTAAGTGACGAATTTTTTACTTTGCGGACTGGAGTGCTGTGTGAAGTTGGTGGTGGGGTAATGGACAGCCGGGTTTGACCAAACAACAATCTCATGCAGGGGCCAGGTGCAAAGGATGGTTGTTTCTGCTACACAAACATGGGGTTCCATGCTCCACAGCTAGCAAAAGTGATCTACCCTTAGGTGCACTGCTTCCTCTCCAATCATAAATTCAATCTGTCGACTCGATGCTTAGAGTTGAATATCCCTTCAAAAATGACTTTAAAGACCGCCTCTTTGGTGGTAGACACTTTGGATTCCAGTTCAATAGTGCATACTCCACCGCGCTATCCTCCATGATCTATGATGCATAATCCTGGCCCTGCGAAAATTCTGTCTCCGATTGGCTGGGTTGCAGCAGAACGTCTCCAACCAGTTTACCTAGCTCGAAAGTCGGCCCTGGACATTGTGCCACTCACCGCAGGATGGCGCGGCACACCTCTACCTTCCAACTCTATGTCTTTGGTGAGTGACTAATAGCGACCTCTACAAGGCAATTGATTTCACGGTATTCGCTCACTGGTGCATTCCAACATCAGGGTATGAACATTTTAATGCACCCCTGCGGGGCGCTGCGACAGTTGAACACGCCTGCGTGCGCAATGCACACTGAAAACGTCCCTTTGAAAGAAAGATTAAAGTTTTCTTGCGTGTTTCTGTGAAATTTCTCTGGGAGGCGTCAGTGCGTTGGCTCTGATTTCGAGACCTTGAACATGTCTTTTGGCTTTTCGTATTCTGTGCATGCACTGTCGGATGTGAGCCTTCCCAGACAAGCGCAATTGCCCTGCTAATCGCCTCTTGTTTCCAAGTGTCCCACTCGGGCTCCAACTTACAAGTTGCAACTTCCCAATTGTGAATCCGGTTTGCAAGCAAATTTGCTTGATTTAAATCAAGCTTTGCATTCGCCGGCTGTCTCTTGCACTGCAATGTAATTGTGAGCTTCTATGATGTCCATTAGGGAGTGTACCAATTGGAAATCCATCTATAACGTGATTTCCAATTTGCGGATTGGCAATTGGTATACTATCTGTCCACCGTGGATTGTCCACTGTGGACTGTTCACTGTCCACTGTCCACATGGTAAGTGCCAACTTCCCAATGTATGGCAGTCGAGGGCTGGCCATTCTTGTTCCATTTTGATGGCAGGAACCGGCTCCCACTGCAATGCTGTCAGGGAACTACGTTTGGGTACAAATCGCATGGCAACGCTCACTCAAGTGAACTGTCATGTCGACGACTGATTCAACCATTGGAAGCGTTTCCAATGGTTGACCACAAAACAGAACGCTGGATTGCGGCCTTGTTCAAGTACACACTCTTGGTTTGGCATGGTCTGGCTTTAAACAAGTGGTACTGCTGTCCTCGAATCCTCGTTCAGTACTTCGGCATTCAAGTATTGTGGAGCTAGGATGCACAGTGAGATCCTTAGATTACACATATGTACGTGCCAGTTAACTCAGCGAGCACACAAATGTTGTGAATGCAAAAATTCCTATGCAGTGACTTTGCGAGTTTCATAACGCACGATGGAAAACTGATCAGATTTCCAGATGCCTCATGAGGCATACGCTGTGGTGGTCAGACGATGCGTCGATTGTGGTGAGCTCGCCACAATGGAATTCTGCACGGCACAATTGAGTGAGTCAGCGTTTGTTGTCTGCTTGGGTATTCGGAGATGGAAGCAACCCCGAGCGGGGCCTCCAACTATTGCCAACTGTGCACGCGCCGAATCACCACCGCTGCTTCCTGACACGCTGAAGTTTTAAAATCCTTCTCAAATTGGAGGTGGTACTCCAATTATTCAAACACACCGTTTGCTTATTAAGTCTGATATACACACTGAGCTTGGCCGTCCATCTCTGACACCATGAAAGGCATGGACGTATCCGCACAAAGCTAGAGCAGTACCACATCTCTCAGACAGCCATGCAACGGCGTGTCTCAATATTAATGCAATGACAGCAGAGAAATGATGGCCGACCGCCAGTCTTGCTCTTGAAGCCACTGGTTTGCTGGCAAAGATGCTCATCTATCTCCAGAGATCTTCAGAAATCTGGACGACTCCCAGCTCAGGCAACTTTAATCGCATTCAGCACATAGCCCGCCAACCACCACGGCCAGCGAATATGTGCTGTGCTGCAAAATCCATTTCAAGGGGAAGCCACCCAGCCCTTGTCTTCCCAAACACAGACAAGTAGCTAATGTGCATGTGCCCGCCATAACCTGTGTCTGAAGCTGATATTTAATAGTTGTGACATTCACACCACGGTTGACAGACCCACCAGTCGTTGAATGCAGAGGTATTGTTGCAATCTGCCATTAGACTAAGTGCTCTGCGCCGCAGCACAAGTCACGATGGTACCTTGCGCCCAACCACTAATCTACTCACGACGGCCAGACTCAGCTGCACCTCCAAGTTAAAGATCTCCAATATGCACCCCTGCTTTTGTACATGCGTCGCCGCGGCTCCACAGTCCCCCCACCAGAGCAGCTGCCCTACAGCTTGTATGCTGGGCTGTTGACGGTAACGCCCCTCGTGCTGGTCATGAATGTATCCCACAGCGCCTTGCTGTCGTCGCTGGAATACGTCGGGCTCGAAAGCATTGAAGACTGCCCCTTGGACCGACGGCTGCCCCCTGTCCTTCCTCTCGGGCCCCCAGCTCTCCTGGGCATCAGTGCAGCGTCACGCGAATCTTGCGACTCGTCCCAATGGCCGTCCACAGCTGCGTGGCATGAATCCATGCTGGAGCTGTTGTATTCTGGGCCAAATTCCAACGGCGCCCTCTTGCCGGAAAGCCCCTTGCTCAGCAGGTCGTTTAGCCTCACGTGGGGGTCCAGCTCGGCGCGGTCGACCCTGGAGTGCGACCAGCTGCGCAGGCGCAGGGCGGACGTCAAGGCCACGATAAAGATCAGTCCAGCCAGTACTGGAACGAGCACCATCACTGCGGACAGGCGTTTGCTCCCACTGCCGTTTCCAGCCATGGCAACCGTCCCCTGCGGTGACGGCTCGCTCCCCGACGTTGTCACCGAATCGCTTGGCTCCAACAGCTTCAATATCCCAGCCCTCAGGGAGTCGTTACGTCCGGGACTGGCCACGCCAACCACATCTGCGGCAGTGTCGCCATCGGCATCCAGTGCTGAAGGATCCGCACCATTCATCAGCAGGAGCTCCACCATATCAGGGCGCAGGAGCGCGCTGGCCATATGGAGGGGGGTGACGCCGTTCGTGAGCGGGGTGGTTACAGAAGCCCCCGCATCAATGAGGATCGAAAGGACCTCTATGTGGCCCCTGTTGACTGCGGCGTACAGAGGCGTCGCGCCTTTCGAAGTTGATGGCAAGTCCACACCTGCGCCACCGTCCAGGAGTGTCTGCACCACCTGAACGTGAACAAGAAAACCAAAACTCTTTTGTGTGTCTCTGTGTTGGTTGCCTTGTTACAAGGCAATTTTGTGCGCAGCGCTGTCATACAGAAAGGGGCTGTGCCGGTTGCCGTGTGAATGTGGACTGTGTACATGAAAGAAAGTGCATCCTGACACAGGTCTTTCGCTGATGTGCATGCTCAGACCAGTGCTTAATCGCACCTTGCCAACTCTGCAAAATTCTCTCACAGAGGAATGTTGTGCACGGTATCCAGTGTGGCGAATGCAGAAGCAGATGGAAATTCGGAGCTGACAGCCTCACAATCTTCGCAGTTTGCTATTTTTGCACCTGTATTGCCATAATAATTTACAGGTACTCCATGCACACAGAGCAAAGTAGAATGTTGGGTCATTCCAAAAATATCACTGGCAGAGCTCACCCTTCCTGTCTCGCTATTCCGTGTGTGCATCTACTGAATGGAACAGCCCTTTTCTGTACGTACCTATGCAGGGAATCTGTAGCTTACCTCCAGGAACCCCAGGTATGATGCTTGCCACAGTGCAGTCTGTCCAGTCTGCACAGTCCTGCTATTAGGAAAGGCTCCATTTTCCAAGAGTAGTTTGACGATGTTGACATGATTGTTGTGCGCTGCCACCAGCAGGGGCGTGGACCCTGCTTTAGATTTTGCATTCACCTCGGCACCTGGGATGCAGCAGGGCAAGCAAATGCTTCAGGACGAGAGCTGTGCGCGTGCGTGCGTGTGTGCGCGTGCGTGTGCGTGTGCGTGTGCGTGTGCGTGTGCGTGTGCGTGTGCGTGTGCGTGTGCGTGTGCGTGTGCGTGTGCGTGTGCGTGTGCGTGTGCGTGTGCGTGTGGCCCCTAAACTGTATGTATGGCTATGGCACAAAATATATTCACAATAGCGCATCTGCAAAAGTAACACGTCGGTTTGCTATCCCAATCGATGTGCCCTCCGTTCCTTACATGATGATTTGAGGCCGTGGCATTCAGAACAGCGTTCCTTCTGGGCAATCTTCCCGAGTATGCCCATGATCTTTCCGTTGCTTAAGGGAAGAAACTGCTGACAATGCGCTCAGGCGTCCCAAGGGAAAAAGGAAACATGGAGCAGAGCTGGCTCCCCTGCTTCGAAATCCGTTCTGCTAAAGGCAACCTCTGGCACGCGCTGTTGGTTGCCCGCAGGCCCCGACTGCATTCACGCCTGCAATCCCAACATCCTCATGGATTCAAGCCCACAACGCACCCCGAGGGCACACCCTTCAACCGCGCACGCGTGCGAGGCCGTACGGCCAGCGCCCCAGAAACGGGCCCGGCAGCGACCACCGGCCGGCGCACCTGCTGCCAGAAGGCGCTCCACGACGGCTGCGTGGCCGTTCTGGGCGGCGACGTAGAGGGGCGTCGTCCCGTTGCGGTTCCTCTGGTTCACGTCCGCGCCGCCTTCGACAAACTCCTCCACGGCGTCCTCCCTGCCGCGGAACGCGGCGCTCCACAGGGACGGCGGCTCGTCGCTCGAGAGCGCCCCCTCCATCTTCTGCACCCCGGAGCCGTTCACGGACCCGATGGCTTCCAGGCCAACGTCCGTACCTCCGGCGGTGGGCCCAGAATCGGCCGAGAGGGCGCTCAAGCGCCGATTGGTGCCTCGCCGCGCCAGGCCTGGGGAGGAGCCCGAAGACTGGACGCCGTTTGGGGCAAAAGTGCCGGGGCGGGGGAGCAGCGGCGACGGCTGCAGCAAAGGCAGGTCGCCTGGGTGTCCTGGTGGCAAACAGAACGTTTAGATGCGGAAGGTGACCATACCCCGCGCTTCGTTTGGCCGCTTGCCCCTCCATCCTGCGGCAATCAAGGGGCGAGCTCCACAATGCGGCAACTGCGAGGGTCGCGAGCTGGCGCGGCCAGAGCCACGGGGGTGGGGTGGGTGGGTCTGGGGCGGCTTCCGGCCCTCTCTACTGACAACAAAGGCTAATAACTTTCCAGACGACGAGCAGCAGCCGACAGTCCCTTGCAATCCCGCTATGTGGACTGCTAATTCCAACGGCAACGTGGGCAGAGATCGCCGAGGCGGAACGGGACGTCCGCCGCCCGTGGCGGCGATCCTGCCACAGTAACCGCTGCCGCATGCATGGCGCCGCGCCATTCGTTGCGCACCCGCATGGATGGCCGTCGCTGAGGCCCCTCTGAGGACCACGCACAGCGTCAGCAGAATGGCCGTTCTGCGCCCCATGGGGCGCATCGCAGACGGCGCGCCGATTGGGACCGCTGCCCGATTCCCCCGCCCGCAACACCGCGGGATCAGCCCAGTGGGCTACCGATTGTGAGAATTCGACTGGACGGGAGGAGTGTGGTTAGGTGCTAGCTGGCGGCAATTGCCGCCTGCTAGGCGTGCTGTGCCGTACGGGGCATGCTCGGGCCAGCTGACAAGTTGGCAGCCACTTCATCACACGACCTCGCAGGATCGAACAACCCAATTCTACCGATAGCCCAACGCGACAAATCGGTGCGTTTCGATTTTCGTTACCGTGCAGTTGTATCCCATCATTGAGGGAGACCGTGAAGGTACGAGCACCTGGTCAGAGGCAGCGAACTTTTGAGAAGTAGTATATCGAGGTGCTTGGCATAGCGCCAGGGCACGTCAACCCCACGTAACGCCAAATTGAGTGACCGCCCAGCAACACCTGTACGGGTATTGCTGACGTGGGAACATGTTCCCACGCCAGGGTGCGGCTGCCGCACTGCTGCACATAGAATCCACGGTCTACCAGGGTGACGTGAGTACGGGTGGGGAGACTAGCGCGTTGCACAGACGTCTCGCCGGCCTTGGGTCCTACGATCTTGGCGGCCCCGTTGGTGGACCATGAGCCGAGAACAAGGTCCTGAAGGCCCAATGGCGTCATCGTTGTGGCTCAGAGCTTCTGAGGATTGGAGCGGGGATTCGCTCATCCGCTGTTGCGCAGTTTGCACGGAGCGCCAGGCTACAGAAGTCTGAATGTGTCAAGAAAGCTGTCCCGTGATACAAAAGACAAATTTAGCAATAGATAACAGAACATAGGGATAGTTTTGAGCATGAACAGAGGAAACTGCGCTATCGCTGCGTTTCGCGCCATGCACAGCCGCACAGAGCCCCATTTCTTGATTACTGCAGATACACAAATGATATCAGTGTCAATCATCGGCTACAGCCGAAGGTTGACGCCGAAAGCTGGCTAGCGTTCCGTGATGTCACCCAGTCACGGCATGTTTAATGCTAATGGATTCAGCGCTGGTACTGCATTAGAACACGGCCATGTGCCCGCGGACACAGGAGGACATGCGACTGCAAGCGTGGAATGTAGCTCTCAGGCGCCTGGAACCCTCTCGCCCCTGCGATATCGCAGTACCAACATCAATGTTGATTCAGAAGTCGGGCATTGGAGCTCAGCCCCTCGGAGTGCGCCGGATCGATCAAGGGTCACTAGGTGGCGATACGTCAAGAATGGGCTTCGCTGACGATCAGGACGTACGTGCGCAGCGCAACCTTTAAAAGTTGCACGAGGAAAAAAAGGGTCAAATAACACTTTTGCGAACACACATAAAACACATTTCATGAAAGTTGTGCACGCTGAGAACACAAAAATGACACAAACCCGTAAACTTTGTACACGTTTGAACACGTGTTACTTGGCCCTTTTTACCTAGTGTAGTTGACGACCCAACGGCGGTCTGTGAGTCCCAGAGGACAGTCATTGAGACCGTCATACAGTAAGATATATAATGCATGTACGGATTCTCTTGGAATGATGTGCTGTTGGCGATGCGTGCGTGAAGCTGCTGCATTGGCGGCGGACTTGAGCATGCCCATCCCGAGCACAACGTGAGAATCAGCTCCTTCGGATGGTGTCAAATAGCCAATTGGCTATTTGCCTTGCAAGGCCTTGCAGTTTACAGGATGGGTCGAGCTGCTTGACGTGTGGAGGCGAGGTGGAGGTGTGGCTGGGTGGCTGGGCGGGGTGGGGGAGATTTTGAGTTAATGCGCTTAGCTCCAGGGATGCGTCTGCTTCTGGATGTTGGGACGTGCCAGGTTGTACATGTACAATCTTGCCTGATGCAATTGTTATGACTGGATATGTTGCTGACCGCTTCTGGCGCTCTGAATTGTAACGAGCACGCACTTCCATGTGGCGCTGCCGTGTGTGTTTGGTAGACATAACGACCAAGCGACCGATTTTCACCATCCCAGCCCATTCGACGTGCTGCCTCTCGCGTTGTAAGGGAAGACACTATGTTGAAATTGTCACGTTTAGCGTCATTTTGACGCTTATGGTTGTGGGTGGGTGGGTCCAGAACTGTGACGCTAAGAGATTATGTAATTGTAACGAAATGGACATAAGCTTGGAAAATACCCAAAAAGCTGCTGAAAAGAGGCAGTAAACTTATGACTTGTCTCATAACTTCCCTTTGGCTTTCCAAAACATATAAGTTGGCACCACACCATTACGTAATGCTGAGTCATCCTGGCTTCGACATAAGGATTGGCGCTGCTGGGGGTACAGGCCGAGCTTAACGTCACATTGACGCCAAGCGTAACAAAATCGACATAGCGTCTTCCCTAAACATGCGGTACGTCCTAGAGGAGTCAGTCAAAGCTCGGCTCGACTGGCCAGGGCTATGTGTCCGGGCGCTCTTGATCCTAGTTGCATGCCCAGCTCCTCCTCGAGGCGACAGCAACGTGAATTTGGCCTATCAGACGTATTTGCGTTCGTTATCAATGATCGCCAGTCTGGCTGGAGCCACACGGTCTGGCGAAAGCAGTTTAAATCCAATGGGTTTTCCTTATATATGCATATGCGTTGGTGGAGACAGCGCAGAGTGAGACTGAAGCTTGATGGCGAAGGAAATGGAATTCGAGCACTACTATACGCTGCTTTCGCTTATTCTTCCCAGAAGGCGTCTTCCAGGGCCAGTCTGGTCTTCGGAGAGACGGGAACGAAAAACAGTCCATCGGCCAGGGGCAGCAGTGCCCATCCGTAAATATTATTTGCAGCATTCATATTGTCAGGTTAGCCACTGATACCAGAATTCTAGTACTTCTAATGTCGTCGGTGTAGAACGAATAGGAACACACTATTATCCAGAACAGCTCTTCAGGTACTTGTTCCATGGATCGAATGCTACAGAAGTACAGGTAGCAACTCGTTGCGCCCATTGCTCTGCTCCATGTTTTTTGACAACAATAGTTTCTGCCCGGTGATCTGTTCAGGGCAAGTGGGCTACAAATATCAGTCTGCAGCGTGCTTGTATCCCATTTTGACACGAGCGACAGTATGTTGATGTCACGACGTTGGTACAACGCATTCGTTCTATGCTGGTACCTCTACCACTGTGCCTGTTGTGTGGCGCTTCTTCACTATGGAGAATCAGACTACCACACCCATCCATCAGCTTACAAGGCAATGCCAGGCCGGGCCGCTGAAATGCAACGACGCGACGTCCATTCAGACCGACGACAATCCACGCAATGACAAAGAAGTGCTGAGGTCAGCCCCCACGGCCCATCACTGGGTATCATTTACAGCCAGGACGTGTGCTCCACTGGCGCACATCTGGATGCAAAACCAGACCTCAACAGCAGTCAATCCCATCGTGCAACATCCAATTCCATGTTGTGTTTCACCACCAACCACTCCCAAGCAACACCCGGCTCCATCTGCGTCAGAACCCGTCAATCCCATCATGCGTTGGCACACGGCCAAACGCATCCACATGCCGGTCTACAACAAATTGTGGCACCCCCTGATCATCATCTCCCGCAGCTGCCACCTGGGCGGCAGCAGCCCGCCACCGGGCCCGAAGGCCCCCTGCTCGTCCTGCTGCAGCGCCCACGCGTAGTACACCTGATGGATCTCGTCCTCGCCCCCATCCACAACGTTTCCGAACTTGTCCCTCAGGCAGTTTATCTGCTGACAGGAGAACGTGACCACGACGACGGGCTGCTGCTCCACGTAGGTGGCGTCGAAGAGCTCGACGTCTGAAACGAAGAGTAGGGTGGGGTCCTGCCGTGTGCCCTGGGCCTCGTAGTGCCTGTACATACCGACCAGGCGCTCCGACATCTCTTGCGTGCAGTGCTGCCGCAGGACGGCCTCTTTTCCTTCCAGGTAGGCCGTGATGATGGCGGGTATGTCGGCCTTCACTGACGTGAGGAAAGCCACCATGTCGAAAGAGGGATCGCGCAGCCGGATCTCGCGCATCACACGGGCTGCCTCGGGCTCCGTGAACAGGCGGTCCTGCACATCCTGCGGGCGGCGCTTCTCCGTTATTCCAATCTTTGGCTGTGTCGTATCCATAGACGCCTCACTAGGAGGCGGGTGTGCTGGTGGTGCAAAAGTTTGGCGAAACAAGGAGAAGCAATATGTACAGCGCTGAACTGAAAATTTTTGCTATATTTTTTATATTATTGTTGGATTAACTAATTAGCAAAACTAGCCACGGGGTTTTGTCCAGTGCATTGTGGTGCACTGGCACATTAAATGCGGGCATGTTCATGTCAGGCAAAATGGTTGTCTGCCAAATTATGTTTGTGGCACGGCATGCCACAGGCCTCAGAACAAGTTGACACAGTACACAACAAGACAGATTACTGGTCTTTCCGATGGCCACATTCTGCCAACTGTTCCAATGCGTTGATGTTTCAGCATGAGCCCTGCCCAACAGCCAGGGGGAGCCGAACCACCCACAAGCTTGTGGCTGGTTCACCACACGAGCAGCTACAATCTCTGGGCAATCCAACAATGTATACCAGCAACATCGCCTAGGACAAATCTGTCACTACTAAATACGTACTACCAAATAGCCAATTTTTAAAGCCGACAGTTGCATTTGCCACACACACCTGGATTTTGTGCATCATCGGATGATCGCTCGCTTCCCACCGGTCCCTTAGGCCAGCGGCAATCTCCCGGCCTCTGCTGAACACCTGGTGGTCCTTGAGACCCTCCAGCCTCCTGAATAAAGGGCTGCTCTGGAATGCGTCCTCCAGCAGCTTCCAAAAGGCGGATTTCCTCTGTTCAGCCACAACCAGATGGGAGGGACCACCGCTGGCAGCCTCGCCATAAGAAATGGTCCCCTCTCTGGCACGTGTGGCGGAAAGCACCGCCTCCTTTGGCAGGATTGCATTCTTGACCTCGTCCCAAACGACCTGTCCCACCTTGGCCATGCTGGCTTGAGGGGAGTCTGCACTGTTCTTCCCCTCTGCTGGCCCCTGCAGTCATTGGTACAACATGTAAACGGCACAGCCAAAGTGTTGTGTCAACTGCATTTGCAGTACCTCTTAGGTACAAGCACCTCTCCAGACAAGTGCACTGCAGGTGCCATCAGCAGTGTTCTTTCCTAGCAGTGCACATACATCGTGAAGCGGCGCTGATTTCGGACGTGCCTTCGTTGTTTCTCAAATACTCATGTTCTGGCCAAACAGTGCCAGATTACCTGTATGGCGATGAACTGTGGCCATCTGTCTGCTGATGTTGGCCCTGCATGCTTGCTATCCATGTTGCTCTGTGCTGTATGATACTGCAGTTGGAGACTTGCACACCATTTGTAATAGGATGGAGAAATTTCCAACATAGCTCAGGGAGGGACGCCCATCGTATTAGAGCATGTCGTCCTTTTCTACGACAAAGCCTCACAGACATTGATGGTGCATGCAGAACATCTGCATTCACCCAGCCGGAGTTCCCCATGCTCATTAGTGCGCTGCCTCGCCATTGGCAAAGGCAAATTCTTCAAGCGCTGAATCTAGATATTCTTTCAGATCACAACTACTTAGAGTAGTAAGCAAGTACCCACTCCATACTGTTGAGTAGGTCCCTCAGGATGGCAACATTCCATTCGGGGATGGAGCGATGTCGATGTTGTTGATTAAAACTCTTATAATTATAGGTTGGTGCTGTTGTCCTCGCCTCTATTTAGAGTATCGCCTCTTGTTTCTCTTTATTGCAATGCCCAATGCCTTTGTATTCAGCAACCTCTGCTCTGCCCACCTTGAACCATGAGCTATAGTTGGCCCATGCATTGTGCATTCCACCTTGTTGATGCTTGTCTCCACTCCCTTTCGCCCATTTGTGTCCTCTGGAGGACTCATCTCCATTCTCATTGCCCTCTACATAGCCAGATTGCCTGGTTTGCCACTTGCTCCTGTCCCCAGGGGCATCAGCCTTCCTGTTTGTGGGGCTTGCAAGGCTGGGATTCCATTCCTTACAGTCTGGGGAACCCTTGGCCAATTCATCAGCTTGTGAAGACAAGGCCCGCAGGCTTGGGCCATCTCCGAATGCCCAACCGTGCTGGATGTGCAGAGATCTGCACGTCAGCCCATTCTGTGAACCTCGACAAAAGAATTGGCCCCCAGGAGTACAGGGGTTAACACGAGCCCGTCCACTCCCACAACGATCTTCAGGAGCGGCTGCAGAGAGAACGGCCAGGGGAGCTGTGCCAGACCTCAGATCAGGTTTGGAACAGGTGCCAACCTGTACAGCATATATCACCGTCACATTTCAGTCAGTTCGTCTTTGCGAATTCTACGAGTTTATCAACCTGGAGGGCAATCGTGGCAAATTATTGTCTTTGATGGTAGCAAGACGTTTGTCTTGTTTGTAAGCATCGCTGCAGGGAGGCAATTGCCTAGCGAATTTCCATGAGACGAGATTTGTGGATGGATTTTTTGGCCTCCCCGATCATCACCATTCAAATGTTTGGGTCCATGGGCGGATACTCCCCTGTGCACTTGTCCCATTCAATGCCTGGTACGACGAAGGGAGAGAAGAGCACAACGAACGATTAAGGATGAAAACCCATGTCAGCTATGTCGTTCAAACACCATTTCCAGACGCCAATTTTCAATTGTTATGAGCAATTTATCGCCCGTTGGCCTTCCGCCGTTCATGCGTGGAATCGACCCACCCATCAGAGCCTTTCCCCAACCGACCTTGAAGCTGGCCTTGTCCACCTCGCGCACCAAATTCCTCGATGCCAACCTGATTTGCTGCGCGGCGCCACCCAACATGGAATCTCAGATCTCAGCGGCAGACGGACACAATGCAATTCACAACCGCAAACGGAGGACGCGGGGGGGCACCTTCGCCGTCTCGCGAGCCCGGATAGCCATCAAACTCCCGGCGACAGGGTGGCTCTGGCAGAGAAGTGGGCCGCCCCGGGCAGAGCGCGGAAGCGCAGCGTCCGTGGACACACACGGACGATTCGAACAGCACGCGCCTCCCACCCATTCTGCTGCAGCCAATTAATGCTGTACCCTCCTTGGTGATGTCGTTGTCTCTTCGAGCGGCTGTTTTTATGTTATCCTTTGGGGAGCCTGTTTAGTGTACCTCAACCCCAGATTCAAGCAACTGAACGAACTCATCGATTTCCGCAAAATAAGTGCGGCGCCAGTGTTATGAAACTCCGATTCCTGGCGGATTTTACTCTAATGCGATCTTAATGCCCCGTTTATTCATGCTGATGCCTAACTGATTGGCTGAGACCATTCTGCGATTCTGTCACCGCAGCATCCCACATTAGATTTCAATGAACTGATCATAGACGCTGCTTTGCTCGGGCATGCATGAACCTCATTGCCTTGTTCTGTAAAAAAATCATGATGATGACGAACCTCATTGCCTTGATTTGTGGAAATGAATGATGACGATGCCACCCCAGTCCGACGCCGGGACCGTCGGACGGTTCCGGCGCCGGGTCCGCGACAGCCCGAGCCCAGTGAAGGGCGCCACGCCCTGGCGCTCTTCTGCGCATTGAATGCTCGGGATTCTGGGCAGGGGCCCACTCGGGCGGATCTCCGCGGGGCTGTTGTCAGGCGCTGGGGCTGGGAGGGCGGCGGTGCTGGCCATGGCGTCCGGAGGCACCGCGACTGGGGGCTCCCGGAGTGACGACGCTCCGGCCGCGGATTACGTGCACGACCGACAGGTGATCAGCTCCAAAGAGTCCAGCACGTTTGCCGTGGATCCGCGATGTCGCCATCGAAGCCCGTTCCACGCGAAGCATCCGGCCTTGGGGCGCAGCGCTGCCGTCGCGGTGGCGAGTGTGGCTGGATGTTCAGGGATGTGTGCCGGTCGCAGGCCTTTCTCGCGCACTACGACGGCCTCAGGGACAGCGTTGTGAAGGATGAGGTGTACGCTGGGACGCCGTCCTTCGCCACTGAGTGGCTGAGTAAGGTTGGTCGCCTCAGCGGGCCAGCGAGGCTGTTCGGCTAGGCAGATCTTCATTTTGTTGCCAATGTTTTGATATGTGAAGCGTTGCATGTTCGCCCGGACGGCGATGTGGGTTGACATTCGATGACACGTGAGAGTGCCTGAGGAGCGCTGGATGCAGCAAGAACTCACGCACGACGTGTGCACCAGATGTTGGACTACAATGTCCCAGGAGGGAAACTGAATCGAGGGATGGCGGTCTTTGACGTTGTCAAGTCGATCAAGGGCAAGGAGGTGCGAGGCTCTGGATGCAAGTCGGAGAGCGCACCACGCTGGGCCCTTCTTCGCCTGCTATTGTACAAAGGCTTGTTATGTCAAGTGTTTTGGACAAATGTATGTTATTGCATGTCAAATTTGTATCATGTCTTTGTGACAAATGTAGCAAACAGAATTCCAACACCTGCTGACAAATTGAATCGATTCGGGCATAGTTGTTCCCAACACTCCAACCACATGCATAAGCTCCTTAAGAATAGGCTGCATAGGCACATTTATGGCATGGGCATGCCTGGCCATGGGGTGCAAGCAGATCAGCTTCGGCAAAACATTGTCCGTGGGAAGGCGCTGTCAATGGCATCAGCACATGCTATTGGTATCTCACCAGCTGCCAACACCATGGTATTGCAGGCCATCACTTGGAGCGATGTGAACAAAGCAAACACCTTGGGATGGTGCATCGAATGGGTAGGTGCCCTGAGTGGACGACTAATGGCTACCTGGTGTTAGTTTCCTTTCCACTTCGGCGCCTGGACTGGCTGTGTGGACCTTTCATTGCATTTATGAAAATGTGACAAAACACTGCCCTTGCATGAGCATGTTGATGCTGGCCATTGTCCTTGCAAGAATATCCAGTTGGTCCGGTGCATGTCATGTCCAGATCAAATTTGCAGTTTATTGTATTCGTGGACCACAGGGATTCACTTCCAGGCTGCATCTGCACCCCAGCAGTTGCTACTCAGCTGCCAACTTTCTTATCGACTTTTTTGTCCCTAAACATGTCTTGCATGACTGTGCGCCTAAATACAGTTATACTGCACCTGTCAGAATGGCAACAACAAACAAGTCCTGGGATCTTGCATGGGTAATAGGGATAACAAAAATGTCAAATCAGCGTCTGTTGGAATTCCCTATTACTTTTCTTCGAACACTCTACAGGACTCTGCATGTTTTTGTCCTTTTAAACCTTGACAAGTACAGTGCTTTGTGGCTGCACAGCTCTTAGAGAAATGAGATGGTGAACGAGCCCGATGAAAATCCCACACAGAGATGCTCATCTTGATAATGCTGGTTTCTGTGTCTGCAGCTTCAGGCCTTCTTCCTTGTTGCCGATGATATCATGGACAATTCCATCACAAGGAGAGGCCAACCGTGCTGGTACAGGCAGCCGAATGTGAGAGAGAATATGCCTGTTTTGACTCTGTGCTTTAATTTCTGTTGCCATTGCACTCATTCCAGTCACCTCCTGCAGACAATTGGCACCACCCAAGTTGGGAAGCCCACCATTTGTGCAAGGAGTTCCATTGGATACCTTAACAACATCTTTCTTCTGACGGCATGTTTGCAGTGCCAATTGCAGCCATGATCCTTCTGTATGCACATCTGTAGGTAGGCCTTGTTGCTTTCAATGATTCCATCATCCTCGACGTGTGCATCTACAGAATCCTGCACAAGACTTTTGCCAGTGAGCCATGCTACCTCCGAGTTTTGGAGGTTTTCCATGAGGTGAGAAGCTAGCCTGGGGATGCCTCCTTCACTTTTGTGATGGCATTTTGAGCAGTATTTGGCCAAAGTGGCGATGGCTGATGCAGCTGTACGTGACATAGAAATTGGTGAGATGCAAATGTATGACATGACTCTTGAAATGTGGGATTGTTGCTGATTCATCCTGCATGGCCATTGACTGAAAAGTGGCCAACGGGCCAAGAAGTTGCTGCTGTGTTTTGTTGACATTCTTTGTCATATGCCAGTCAATATTTCTCTTGAACCCTGTGGCTGCAGTCGCACGCTATTGAAAGCGTCGACTGATAGGCATTAGTGTGCCTGCAGCGCTCATATATTCTGAAGGACTCAACACCTCACCTACGCCTACACTTGACAATACTGCCACAGACAGGGGTTGGTTTTATAGTTTGTTGACTTATTTAAAGGTCGCTCAGGATAAAATGGAGACACAATATCTTGTAGCATTGGCTCTCGATGTTGGCTCTCGATGCTGTCTGGGTGTTTTGTAGTATTGGCTCTGAACAGCAACAACTGCACTCACACCTGTCACCTTTTGAACCTAGCTTGTTGGTTTGGACAATACTGCCAAGGTTGTTGTGCAGCCTTGCTGCTCGTGGGCTTGGGATGCTCAGCCAGGATATGTTTTTTGGTAACATTTGTTGCCAAATACATGCTCACCCACTGAGGGCGCTGAAGTTCTCGCCAAATGGGCAAGCTTTCATCATTTTCATAACGAAGGCTTTTGTTGTACATTTCTTCTGACCTGTGCTGGCAGCTTCAGCACTGCCTGATATAGTCTTACCTGCTCAAAAGATCTCAAAGTGCTGAAGCGCAGGGGATGTGAGCTGAACACACAATCACTGGTGTGGGCAGGTGACAGCCCAAACTGCTCATGGCCAGATGCTTGACATGATCACGGCCTCACCTCCAGGCGAGCGCAACTTCGACCGCTACACCATGGACAACTACATGAACATCATCACGTTCAAGACGGCTTACTACTCGTTCTACCTTCCCGTCGCATGCGGGCTACTCATGAGCGGCGTGGAGAAGCCAGAGGCGTTCGAACTTGCTCGCAACATTCTCATTCCCATGGGTCAGTATTTCCAGATTCAAGATGACGTGCTGGACTGCTTTGCAGATCCTGCAGTGCTGGGGAAGATCGGCACGGATGTCCAGGACAACAAGTGTTCATGGCTGATATGCCAAGCCCTGCAGCGTGCGTCGCCTGAGCAGAAACAGCACTTGCTGGTGAGCAGAGTATAGTCTCTGAACGACTTACTTTGGCTATCACCACAGGTGGTGGATGAATGCTACTTCGCCTTGTTTGGACAACCGCGGCCAGAGCGGACAATTGTGCACTCAAGACTTGCCAGCGGCAGTGGGTCGGACTTTCTTCCTGTCAGCATTGCGACCACTGCGCCTTGCCATCTGTGTTTCTGCCCCTGTAGCGTCATGGAGCCCTTTCTTGTGCACGCAAGCTGAGGATTTGAGCAGCATTTGGAACTCCAGTGCAAACCCATCGGGTAGAGACTCATCGAACGCTTGCGACTATGTGCTGTATGAAATGGCCTTTGTCTTGAATGACAAAGCACCGTGCAGTATGTTGGAAGCGTATTGGCATGTGTGGAAGGCATCTGTGTAGTAAGCCTGCACATCCCATTCACATGAAATGTCAGTCAAGAAGTTCATCCAGCTGGAGAAGTTTCGCTTCAACGATTCAGCATTAGTTGTCTGCTTGAGTGGTGCCTACGAAAAGCAGCCACACTTTAAAAAACACTACACCAAACCACCACGGGTCACCAGTCAGCTGTGCGCTCACCCGCTGATGGTGCTTCGTGTGCAGGACAACTATGGAAAGGACGAGGAGCCAGCTATAGAGGCTGTGAAGTCTGTGTATCGAGACATGAAATTGGAGCAGCTATTTGAGGAATATGAGCAGCAGAGCTATGAGAAGCTGTCCTCGCTGATCAGCGAACAAACCTTGCTTCCTAGTGAAGTGTTCACAGGGCTGCTCAACAAGATCTACAAGCGGAAAAAGTAGAGCATGCGGCCGCAGCACGAATTCTTTGAGACTCTTGCATGAGTTGTGGAGGCTGGCAGCATATGGGTCTGCAGAGTTGGTTATCTTGGTGAATTTGCAGAAATCGCCAGGGGAGGCCCTATATTTTCATACAACCATTTTCTGGGAACTATGGGCGGCCGTGGACCTTGATGAGGCATTTCGGTGGGGCCTGCTTGCACAATTCTTGCAGCGTTGGAGGTGTGTGGAGATTGTTCCCGGTGGGTTCACTGTGGAATTGAATATCCAGTTCTGTGTTGCGTTTCCTGATGTGGACGCTTGGAGCTTCGTCATTGTGCACAAACGCACCATGTCTTCAAAGTTAGAGCATTTGCTGAGCCAGGCGGCACTTTGCGCGGTCCCCCAACAAGGCATCAGCAGTTGTGTTGCCAGCGTTGGGCCAAAACCTGTGGCTTTGGCAATATGCCCCATGGTCTCTGAACAGTATCGTGGCCCGGCCCATCTTTTTGCTTCTTTTCAATACACACCTTCCATTCCCACCCTTCCACTAAGTAGTTTGTTCATCCTGGCAGAGTGCCGCACGAACGCGTACTCAGCAATTCGACACCATAGTTTAGTGTAGTCTTCTCCTGCGAAGGAGAACGCGATCGAAATAAGGTCCCATCATGCACTGCATCCACGCTACAATGATCGATGCCGTGACGTCATGTTGAGGCATTTCTGCAAGGAACAAGCAAACTGGCAAACACCTGTCCATCAGTTAATCACAACATTTCCAACTAGTCAGGTTATGAATGTGGTCCAAAGTCCCAGACTTGGACGGCTATGTTGCAGATTTGCAAGCACCGGAAATCCTCGCAACCCTAAGTGATCAACGGATGCATTCTTGGAATCTTGCAAATTCTGTGGGAAAGACACAATTTCGCAAGAAGATTCCTTGCGGACAAGATAACAGGATGAAAATAGCCATCTCTTAGCGGCACAATGTTCGTACTTGGGGAGATAAAGTCTCTAAAGTCCGAATAGATCCTTAAAGCACCATGCTGCCCCCGCGATGGCCACTCATGTGATGGAACGAGACTCTCATGAAGAACCAAAGGAGACGATGTGTTCATGGGATTGCGCTGTCACTGAGGCAACATCGAAATTGGCCCTAAGCACCATCAAAAAGAAGCACCCAAACCTTGAGTGTTGATTTCCTCAACTTCGACACTGAGTTCTCTCAAATAACCAGTCTCTTGCCATTTTCGTTTCTTCTGAAGTTTCGATGCGGCCTACCCCACGCAATGAGTCGCATGGTCGTAAAGTAAACCAATCACCGGCCATGAGACATTACAATCCACCCAGTGTTCGGGTCGCCGATAAATGAGCCCAACGTACCATACTGACTGGCAGTCAATTTGTCTGCGTACTATCACTAAGCTAGCGCCTCGTGAGGCCCAGAATGTGGTCCTGAATTGAGCGGATAGACCATGGCGGACTGGGGTGCAATGTTGAGGATCAGATCATCAATAGCAGGGGAAATTGAACATCATCAATGGCTGTTTAAGCCATAGCCAGAGCAGCACAATGTGCAGACAGCTGTGGGTTTGCATTACGTCAGTGCATTGAACTCAGACTTCAACTGCGACTCAAGGATATGAAAAATTTTTCTAGTGGCAGTTGACAGCCAGAATGGCGACATGATCTGCCTGCTGAATGAGCATTAGAGGTGGCATTTGTTTTGCCATGTGCTGGCATGGATAGGATGGCCATGGATGCGATGGTTGAGTGACATCATGTCGCTCGAGTCGCCATGACGGCAGATATGTGAGGTGCGGCAGCTTTTTGTTTCGAATCTGATGTGCCCAAATGGTAGAGGGCTGAAATTGCATTTTTTCTGTAGCTTGGGCCGCGTGTTGTGTGGTGTGGATGCAATCCTTGCATGGTGATTAATAGCTTACAAACATGGGACACCCGTTCGGGGATGTGATGGGCTGGGAGGGAATTTAATGTGAACTCTCAGAGTTGATAGGACATTTAGGGATCAAAATGGATCTGATGTGGCGACATGTACAACATTTCGAGGGGCTATTTTGGGCGGCTGCCGCAACATGTGCAGCGTCACAAGGTCGCGCTGCCCATTTTGGGAGGGGATGCAACGAAACGAACAACAGTTTTTGAATTTGCAAACGCCTTGCTGGTGTTCTCCGAGTGTGAGCGTGTGCACACAGGGCGCGGCGTGTAACCCGACCAGTTGCCTCCAAAGCCAGCGGTTTTCGGTCCCCAAACGTTAGGATTTCGGCGTGATGGCGTGCACATCGTTCGGGCTGCTTGGCCTTCTGGGTGAGTCTGTGGGAATCGCTGCGGTTTCTGTCAGCGCTTCTGTCATGCCCTTTTGGATTGCATGCGTCTGGACATGCATGGCCTGTGAGGAGGTTTTGCCCGTGTTTCCATGGCCGCTTTGCCAGCGACATGCATGCAAAGCGACCCAATCTCACCGACTTTTGTCGCTCTCTTCAACCGCTCCGGGGCAGGGGGCGGCCGAATCTTTTGAAGAATTTCACTGTGCTACCCGGAGGGTCTGGCCATGTTTCGGCCACGATCTTTTCACCAATGAATGGGAATAATTCTGCAGAGTCACACACCACCTATTCCCGTACATGAAGGTGGGGCCTGAACATGCAAATCAACCCTGGGCGGAAAATGCCCAGGCGCCAGAAACGCGCTCCCAAGCCCACGTCCCAATTGTTCCACTTTTGAGAAGCAGAGGTTCCCGGCGCTCTGGCAACCATCCTTGCGATCCAATGATCGGGGCCCACAGGCGGTGCGCGTCGACAGAGGAGCGCCATTGTGCTTGAAAGGTGAGCGGGGTTTCCTTCACTGGGTCCCGACATGTCTTCCCATTGCCAGGCTGATGGGTAGCACTGCTCCTCTTCTTGTAGCACCGCAGCCATACGGGGACTTCCCCCGCCGCACATCCGACCCTTCCAGACGATCGGCCGTTTGTGTCCGCCGGACATGAAAGCCCTGGGGGCGGGCAGCCCCAGAAGTGCTGCTCCGCGCGCCGCTCTGTACCAGTGGCGGGTTGGTGGCGTCGCACGACAACCCACGGACCGAGCGGCAGGGACTCTGTCAAATGGGCACGGATGTCCTGGCCAAGCTTCGTCTGGAGCGACAGGCGAAGAGGTGATGGATAGCATGCACGTACATTGAGCTGTGTCTGACGCAGCAATTATCCAACAGGCTTTGAATGCACGCGTGCCCAAACAAGTGGCACCATGGCCATTGTTGGACAGGATGGTTGACAGGAGCACGGTTCCAATAGCTGAAATACATGGCACATTTTGGAACCCGGAGTGTGTGTGTGACCTTAGGCACAGTAAAAAGTGGCTTCTCCATCGTCTGGCCAATTGTTCATGATCAACAAGTCCAACAGAAATTTCTGTCCGGTCCTTAAGTAAGAACCAAACAGAGCTGATGTTGGCACTTAAAATCAGCTATGGGATGCAGAAGTACACGTCCCTATCCAGGGTGTGTCCAACCATTTTGATAGAAATCGTAGCATCCCTCTTGGTAGTAGTTAGTGCCAGCCGTTTGTACTTGCAGGCCGAGTTACGATGGTGCTGAATTACACAGGACAGAATGGACCAAACTATTGTCGACCCATGGCCCACCTGTGTATCAAGCAGAACAGTGAAGTGCAACAGCACTTTGGCCCCTGCGCTATGTCAGCCATGTATCCAGTGCTATTTCAGCTTTTCTGACTGAGGTCCATTGAAAGAGCGATCATTCTGATGTTTATGTCTCGTGCTTGAATGTGCCCCACACAGAATGACAACATGTGTTTCATGTGTAAACCCCTTTGTGTCCTAGGCACAAAAATGCAGAGCCAAGTGCTGCTTGATGTTAGATTGAAGATTGATGCGACTGGTGGAAATTATTTGTGTTTGCTCCAGTTGATTGCTCCTCACATTTTCATGGCCAGGGCATTTATGCGAGCTGTTGCATGACGAACATTGCAGTCATGACATCAATGGAAGCAACGTTTGACTGTAGTTGTATGGTGCAAATGGCCAGTTGCCTGCCCTTGTGTTCTCTCAAACTTCTCCAGGAGTAAGAGATCTGATTGTGTGAGTAGAAGCACATATGGTGGTTTGCCAGATGTTTGGCACATTTCTGTCATTTTCCATGGCCTCATTTATGCCGTGTGCAATTCAAGCAGATATGGCAAGCTGTGAGGCGCCTCTATCCACAGTTTCTAGAAATAGATCAGCTGGTGGCTTCCAACTCTCGAAGAGTGCAAGAAGCATACTCCCAAGCAAAGATTGGCCGACATCATTTTGCAGGTTCGACAGGCTACGGATATGGAGATCTGGGAAGGAAGGCTTTTGATGAGGTGGGGCATTCCATGGCCAAAGTTGCACACGAAATTCAGAGTGGATTTGGAACTGCTTCCTCCTGTCTTAGGACGTGCTGAAGGAGTAGAGTTGACTGAGCATTCTGGAAGCAGTGCTGTGTGCAATCACTACAGGCATGCACTGAAGTATTTTCAGGCTTGGGAGCAGTGAATGCTCTGTCGGAGGAAGGAATACAGTGCATGGCAGAGTACTTGCCATCACCCTGGGTGTGTGAGGAAACAAAGGTTTGTTGTGCCCCGGCAAATGCAGTCAGTAATCTGACCATTGACCTGGGCTGTGCGCAGCCTGGGCAGGTTGGAGGTGCCTTCTCAGCGGAGCTCTGACGGCAAGCTGCTGTTCAGGCCATGGCTGATGTTATGGGGGCCGAGTCGGCGATTGTCCGATCCCAGTTCGTGTCGGGGACTCACGCTATCGCCTGCGGTCTGTATGGTGCTCTACGACCAGGGGATGAGCTACTGTCTGTGACAGGCAGGTACTGGTGCGCTGCCTCATGCCATGCTGACATTTCTTACTGTCATTTAAAATGACCAGCAATGACACACCAAGTTGTGGCTTCTAGGCTTCCAAAGAGGGGCTGCTGAAATATAGATTGCAATAGTAAAGATTCATGTGTGAATTCGCTGCAAGTACGATGCGTAGCTGGAGCTTCGCTTGGACACATATCCCATTGATTTCTGAGGGAGCTATCAAGCAACAGATACAGTTGTGGACACAAGACAAACTCGGGATTGGATGGTTGCCAACTGGCTGGGCCTTGTGAACTCGCCGCTGTGTTGGAATGGAGATCAACTTTAGGACAATGCTTGGCTGTGGTATACCAAAGGTAGTAGCAGGATGATGAGCCCAATTTCACTGTTAAACAGCTGGGAAAGTAAAGCTGTCGTGGCAATATAACAAAATGCAAATGTGCAGACAAGTAGTGTATGTGATGCGCCACTGTACCTTTGCTGAGAACATCAGTGCTTACAGCACACACTGTCAAAAGGGCAATGGATAGGCGAATGAGATGGTTATTGGCAGTGGACTTTGTAGTGTGCCGATAATAACAGCAGAGGGATGCTTATGAATCGAAAATTAGGAAATATTGTACGATGTCTGTCTGTATGCCACTGTGTACAGCACCGTGTGCTCAGAAAATGAAACACAGCAATGTTCCTGCATTCAAGGGCTTCATGGTAACTGGGTTGAGCTGCACAGTGATAGCCCCTAGTTTTGGCATATTATGGCCACCAATCTGTGCATACCGGAATTAACAGGGCATGGTTGCAAGTTCAAGAATCGGTATACAAGCTGGTGAAAGTGCGTACCATGCACACATTGGCATTGCAGGCCATATGACACACTGGAGGAGGTGATAGGACTGAGAGGCAGTCCTGGGTCCGGGTCCCTGAGGGAATGGGGAGTGTCATATCGGGAGCTGGACTTGACGCACGAGGGGAAGATAGACTGGGAGGCGCTGCCAGAAGCCATCGCTGAAGGTGCATTGAACATGCAGAAGCATTGTAAATGAAATTGTAGTGTTGTTAGTTTGTGTGACAGAAAGTTTTCAATAACTAGAGTCCTCACTTCTTCTGAAGGTGAGTGGCAGTGTTTCTTGCATGAAAACAGTTGAAATTCCTGTAGGGCAGCCATGATGTTGTTCTCATGATGGTAGCATTCTATAGAAATAAGAGTGAGAAAATGTGATGGCCACTTTTAAGAGTGCAAGGGAAAAACTGCGGCCTTTTGCTTGTGGCTGACCCGCAGGCCGACCAAGGGTCGCTTTTCTTCAACGGTCTTGCGGTTATGCCCTGCGCTCCACCCTCACGATCGCTGAGATCGAGCGAGCTGTGCAAGTGATCAAGGGAGCAGACCCAGGGTGCCTGGTCTTTGTGGACAACTGCTATGGGGAGTTCACAGAGAAGATTGAGCCACCCTCTGTTGGTGCCGATCTGGCAATGGGCAGTTTGATCAAGAACCCAGGCGGGACGCTGGCGCCTGGGGGTGGCTATGTGGCAGGGAGAGCAGACATGGTGGAGGCAGCATTCTCAAGATTGGGTGCGCCCGGGGTGGGCCTGGATGCTGGCAGCACCCTGGGCGAATATCTGCGACTTGTGATGCAGGGTGGGTGGTGGGCACACAGTCCATAGTGCACAGAGTTTTGCGTGCTGGCACCGATGCAAATAATTGGTACACCCAGTACCAATTTGGCGAAAACTTGTAGCAAATTGTCAGGGCAGCATTGCGGTTTGGGGCAAATTGCTGCCAACACTGATTGAATGCTTACAACTGACTAAAGTTTTGACATGGCCAGTAGATGTGCGTTATCATGCATGCATCCACACCCGATTTGCGGTGTTGCGAAGCTCATTTTCCGATGCCATGTGTACTCTGTATGTGCCAGTCTGCCAATATTTTTACACCAATGTGTACTCGCATTTGTACTAATACACTTGTCGAGCAGTTTACATGTATGCCGTGGTTCATGTGAGCTATTTGGAATGCTCCATTGTGGATGCAAGTTGCCTTCATCGCTCTGGACATGGGACAATGCCATGCCTCAACTCTGTACTGTATGCAGGCCTGTTTCTTGCTCCTCAGTTTGTGGGTGAGGCACTGAAGGCCGGCCGACTCATCGCAGACGTCATGGGCAGCAGGGGCTATGGAGTCACACCTGGACCTGGGATGCACCATGAACCGTCGTTCATAACTGCCGTTGAATTGGGCAGCCCTGACAAGATGGCTCACTTTTGCAAAGCAGTGCAGGCCTGCTGCCCCGTCGCTTCATACGTACAACCAGTTCCAGGTAAGTGACTACTTAGCAACATTGTTGCTTGTGGGCAAATCGGTACCGAGCTGTGCAAGGGTAAATGCTCCCAAGGCAAATGCCGATGTTGGAGACTTGCAGTGCAGCTGCTCGTGCTATTCTTTGCAGCAGCTGTTGATGTCCCTGGCTGCGGTTGCAGCGTATACCGCCTTTGGTGTGCTGTGTTGCATTACAGGACTCTTGAAACAGGGAAAAAAATTGCTTGGGCATTGAATGCGACCCCTTTTGAAGCACACAAGGAGATGCAGCGCGATGTGCCACTGATAACTGGTTTCTACTCGCACTTCTGACAATCGAGATCGCCTGTTGGGGCAGCACTCAGAACTGAACTTGCCCTGCTGGTGGCCGACTTTGCTGCAGGAGTCACGGCAGGGTATGGAGACGAAGTCATTTTTGCTGATGGCACCTTTATTGACGGGAGCACATCTGAGTTGAGCGCAGATGGGCCACTGCGTCCACCTTATGTAGTTTACTGCCAGGGGGGCACCCACTGGACGCACTGGGCTCTGGCACTGGAGGCAGTGATACAAAAGCTGTAGGCAGGGGGATGCATCGGTGGGCACGATGGTCTATGCGCAAATGTCAGGTGTGCAATTCTGACCTAGCTCGTTGAAAACTGACAGAGTACTACCCTTGCACCTGCAACACAATGTCAGGCGCACGGTTTGGCTCAGATTGTCCAAGATGCAAAGTTTGCAAACTCCATGCTCCGATTATACAAAAGTCAGGCACAACAGGGATCCACAGCACCCAGCTCTGGTACATAAGATGCAGAGAGCAGCATGCGTGCACCATGGCACTATCATTGGCACTGCTGGTCGATCATTGGCAGCAGCCAGTCCATGGCCCCTCTTCCTGTTGTAGTTGGGCACTACCTGACTCATGGTTGCCTTCACCACGTTCTCTGATAACCGAACATGATAGAATGACAGCTGCAGTGATGAATGCAGCAGTAGAATCCACCATTGCTACAATTCCTTACAACTGCTGGAGTCCTGGCCATCTGTAGGGTCTGCCCATTCACGTAAGTGCTAACGATTTTCATTCATTATGCTCAGTATTCAATTTGAACATCTGTGAGCAAAAGGGCTGTCCCTTTCTATAATGTGGCAAAGGCATTCAGACCGACTGTCTCTATTCATGCACCTGCAAGGTACGTCCAGCGCCATGCAACAAGATCGGCCAGCCGGTTTCAAGCGTGACAGGTTGTGGTGTACCTGCCTTCAGTGCCAGATTCCCAACCAGTACCCAAGTGCTGTGCAGGGGGGTGGCGAACAGATATGGCACGATCGCACCACAAGGGCCTCAGAAAGAGGTCAGACTGTCAACTGGGAATGCTCCTTTCATTCACCCATGAGAATCGCTGGAAGAGGTCGTGTCTGAGCAATGCCTTGGTATCTTACATTGGAATTTCTTAATAAATTCTAAGTTTCCAAGCATGATCACGAATAACGCCTCGCGAGAGTTACCTTTCGGTCTCACACATTGAAATCCTAAAAATTTTGCGTTCGATCAAATTCCAATCTGGTAGCTAGGCTTTGCATTCCAGCCCATCCTGTGCGAGTGTACAATCAACAAGGTGCAAAAAACTGCGGTGCTCTCAGGGATGAAATGTGGTCATTTGAACACCCTGCCTGTCTATACTCCCCTGGGTCGTGTGTATAGGAGAGTCCCCCATGCATCCCAATTAAATACAGCAAAGATTCTCAATGCTGCCTTCCCCCAGGGCCCTGCAGTACGGCAAGACCCACAGGCACATTGCAAAGGCAGTAGCTGTCCTGCCTCATGGCGGGGAAGGCCAGAAAGGCCAGTCTTCCTGCTGTGCAGCAGAGCCATCTTTATCTCCGCCACCACTTGATCAATTGTCCACCTTCCTTTGTTCAGCACTCGTAAAATATTCTTCGTCAGTCTATGCCTCTGTCCACCTCTATCCATGGTGCTGACTCACTCAATATGGATCCTGGCATACACCTGGCCACGATCGTAAGCAATTGAAAGCGGGAGCCCCTTCACGCCTTAACCCTGGCAGATCTTCACCAATCCATCTGCCCAGCGCCAGGGCCAGAGCTGTGATTCACAAAATTGGGACGCAAAAATTTGGGAGGGGAACCCCTCCACCGTTCACTGTCGATTGCCGTCACATAGGAACGCTGCCCCAGCACTTGGGAGCGCTGCTCCGCGCGCCTCTCAGGGAGCCAACTGTCCCCGAAAACAATGCTCCCCAACCATCAGCGGATGGCCCCAATGAAACCCAAACATCAACGCCCACAAATACCCCCTTCCATAGCCTCCACCGAATTTCCTCGCTCTCGAACGTCCACCTCCGTTCCGTGGTCATTCTCACAGCGCGTTTGGCCAGGTGTGGCGCGGCGCGTTTGAGAAGCCTCGTTCTCTTGCCACAAACAACCTCTGCAATTTCCACCATGTGCGCACGGGTACGCAATCCAACCCAGCCCCTGAAAACCGGTCACAACTCCAGCCGCTCCGGAACCTGGCCCGGCATCGAAGCCACCATGTCGGTCACCATCGTCCAGATGCCGGCCAACCCAAGCATGCACACCACGATCGTCCTGCCCAGGTCGGGCACCCACGAGTCGTCAAACCGCACGTGCGCCCACATCGGGTTGGCGGTCATGGCCGTGGCGTAAGTACGCCGGGAGTGCAGCTCCAGCTGCCACAATACCAGCGTGGGTACCAGAAAGCCCAGGCACAGGTGCACCAGCACCACCACCTGGAAGCACGCCGCCCACCTGGAGGTCTGTATGACCCCCATGTCCTCGGTTATCGGCGCCCCCGCGACCAGGACCATCAGGTCGTCCAGCGTCTTCCACAGGCGATCGAACAGCTCCCGCACGTCCGGGCTCTCGAACGTCGTGGCGCAGAAGCGCCGGCCGGCCAGGACAACCATCAGCGCCACGCCCGCAGACTGCACCACGATGTGGTGCTTGAACAGCAGGGGCATGCCGCAGGCGTTCCAGGCGATGATGAGCGTGCCCGATCCGAAGAACATGTTCTTGAACAGGGACGTGGGACCCAGGGAGGGCGGGTCGCGCACCCGCCTCGGCACGCCGTACATCGACACGATCGTCCGAAGGGCCCTGAACAGGATGATGGACGAGGTGCGGCGCTTCATCCACCCCGCCTCCCCCAGGTGGATCATTACGGCGCCCTGGAGCAGGATCACCATCAGCCCCAGCACGACGGCCAGCAGGGCCGACGCGCTGTCGGCGCGCTCGGCCTTGAGCAGCTCCAGCGCCACGAAGGCGGCGTGCAGCACGAAGTTGAGGCACAGGAAGCAGACGTCCACCGTGGCCAAGGTGCGCAGGGTGCGGAAGTGCACGTACTGGTCCTCCACCTCCTCGTTGGAGAAGGACAGGAAGAGGGGGTGGATGAAGACGGAGGTCATGGCGCGGGCGCCAGGCTGCCGCGGCTGCACACGGCGCGCCAGCGGTGGGGTCGCGACCAGCCGGCCCCGCCCCAGTGTGCTCCCGAGCGACGGCTGCCGCAGTGACGTAATGGACGTGCGGGTGGATTCTGACCACAGGCGGCGAGGGTTGTGGCTCGGCCGCGCTGCCAAGGTGCGGACACGTCAGGGGCTCGTCGCGCAGGACACGGCGCTTTGGAGCCCTGTTTGGGGCCGGTGGCGCACTGCGCAGAGATTTTTGTCCAGCCGCGGCCCGCAGATTCAGGGTGGTGAGGGGACCCGGTTTTGAAGATCCGCGTCCGGGAGCCTTTTCGCACCCGGGGACCGCCGTGACAGTCTCGCGGTACGCACCAAGGTGAGGAAACCGAGGGCGGCAAACTGCGGAAAACGAAGCGACGGCACTGGGCCGGGGCGTTGGCAGCCAGAATCCAGACACGCAGCCATCGCGTCATCGCCGGGGTCCTTGGGTGGGAAGGAGAGTATCCACATAGTATGTTAGTCCCCACATCTTTTCCGTGAGGATCCCTTCTTCTTCAGCTGACAAGGCCGACGTGGATCCGTGGCTGCAGGCCCCAGTCTTGGTACCTGGCAACCGGGACACCGCGTGCCGCGCAGTCCAACAAAAGGATCGCCCTGCGGCCAGTGTGGCAGTCGCCGCCGCACATGAGCGGCGGTCGAATCTCCTCCAAGTCCCTTGATCATGCTGCTAATTTACCGGGCTGTTTGATAAAAATTATCAAGCAGCCCGGTATATGCGGGCGCCCAGGTATACGCACCTGCAACAGTGTGTACAGGCGTTGTACACGGGTGTTGGTGTGCGGTGTAATCGGGTTTGTGGGTGCCAGACACAGGGCTGCCGCAACCGGGTACAGGAGCACAGGACTGATTCAAAGGCGGGCAGTGTCTCAAAACTGCAAATGAATGTCGGTGAGGCTTGTGACGGGCTTCGCTCCAGGCCACCGCCGTGCATGCCACATCAGCACGTCGGACATTGAAGCGCCCATCACTCAGCCCCCACAGTCTGAAGTTTACAACGTGTTAACCTGGGGTTGCAGAACTCTGCGCTCATCGATGTTGGCTACAATGAATTAGCGCTGCTGATGTTTCCTGTCCAGAGAACGATACAGCACGATCTGCAAGGGCCAGACCGACTGTCACTGCAGGACAACAGGGTACACGCAGTACACAGCAATCGGCGATTCGAACCTGAAAGGCACTGCGGCGTTGTTTGATAGGCGGCAATCAAGCAACAGGTATCCCAAAAGTGACTGGCTGCGGCTCTTACACAGTTTTGCCTTCAAGAAATCTCGATACACTGCCACCAGTGCACAGAACAGCGTTCCTTGCATCCAGATATCAGAGCGATACATCACGGATACCACATTCCCACAGAAAGACAAGAATGTGAAAAACATCTTCTCTCACATGCGGCGGTAAGAGTTATTGAAGCCCTGCCAGAATGACACCGGGCATCCGGGCCGGCTGCTGGGTCGTGCTGTCGCCGGACTCCCTCAAGAATCTGATTCGTCTGTGATGAAGAAACATGAGTCATCGAGGGCGTGGGAGTTCACCCGCATAACCAACGACATCCGCGAGGTCGTACGCCCAAGACAACGCCTCTCCCATGGGGACCGCGTAGCCTTCACTGCAGTATCATCGCCATGCTCAGCCACGCGAAATCCGACATTTCTGGCTTCATCGTCGGACTCCGATTCGTCGTCGCTGCGCTGGGCAGCGTCAGGCACGCCGCACAGATTCTCGCCAGCACTTTTGCTCATGGGAAGCAGGTTTGCCATCTCATTCCATCGGCCCTCGCTACCAGATTCCTCATTAACACATTTCTCCTCTTCGTCGTGCTTCAAGTGGCATTCTGAGTGGCCGCTGGCATCATCTGAGACCGGTGGCTCCCATGGCTGCTCATCTTCAGACGTTTCTACGTGACCATCGCTTTCTATGCTTGCATCATCCTGGTCAATGCTGTTTGCCGCTTGAGAGCCACTCTCGACACTTGGCAGCGCTGCAGAGGGCGCGTGCCATGCTGTTTCGATGTCCTGACACGTCTCTGGCTGCACACCGGTGATTGTTCCTTCGCTATCATGGTCCCCTGTGCTGGATGATTCGGATGATGTGGTCGATTTTACTTCAATGCGCTGGTGCTGTTCCCCATGTATTGGGGCTTCTGGAAAGTCGCGTTCGGCCGTGTCCTCCGAATCCGATGTGGACCCGTCCATATTATTAACCTGGAGTTGCTCGCATATTTCTGGCCCTGGTGGAGTATTGTCGTGGTGGTGGCCTGTGACCTGTGATTCAGACGGTGTGGATCCAGTCAGTCTGACATCGTGGCACGGGGGCACGCTTTCTGGTCTTGCTCCAACATCCTCGCCGCGTTCGCCTGTTTGCTCCGAAACTGACTCGGATATTATCGCTCCGATTTCCTTGTGTTCTGGCATTTCTCTAAGATCGCCATCTGCGTCCTCGGAAGCTGCTTTAGATACGATTGATTCGTAATTTCCGAGCTGGGGCCCATTCTCTAGCGCTGCTCGAACATCCTCGTCGCGGTCGTCTGTGTCCTCTGAATCCGATGTGGACACCATCTCTTCGACATACTGGTGCCCATTTTCGGGGGAACCGCCAAGGTCATGGTCGCCTACCGCTCTCCCAGCTTGCACGAGATCATGGCCCCCACCACAGTCCCTGGACCCCTCGGAAGGCTGCTCGGCCGTTTTCTCATTACTGTCTACACATACCGGTGCCTTCGGCTGTCCGTGGTCCACCATTCCCAGGTCGTCGTGATGATCGGAGGAGCACCAGTAAGATGACGGCTCTGTGATATTGAACCTGTTCCCCCCAGCGTCTTCTGAGTTGCTTTCCTCTTGGGAGTCAACTGAGTCGCGACTGCACAGCTCACCACCGCCATCTTCTGAAGCCACAAATGCCTCTGAGTCATGACCGGCCGCTTCTTCGGGAACGTTGCCGCTGTCTGGTTCTTGTGAATCTGCCTGAGTTGATTGCTCTTTGCTTAGTGTATTCCTGCACTCTTGCAAACGCGGTTGAATGCCATCGACACCCAGAGCGACGTCGATTGAATCGAGCGCGGCGACGGCTCCGGTTCCACCGACTTCCCCGTCGTCTTCAGAGCACTGCGATTCTGAAGAGGCATTCCATCCGCTGTCAAAACGTGGAGCGTAACTTTCCAGCTGACGGTCTGGCATTGTGACCATAGTCACCATGGCCCGCGACTCCATGCAACGGTCTTTCGTCTCCTCGGCACAAGTTTGCGTTGCCCGATGGGTGGACATGGGGTGGTGGTGCTGAACCCCGGCGTCTTTGGTTTTGCGATCCGCACGAATCAACTCGCCCAATTCCACCGCCGGGCTGCCGTGTAGACAAACCTCCCTACCTGGCTCAGCGGGAACCAGCGTCGCGGGAGCTGCAAACCCGGGGAACCAGTCATGAGTCTTGCCGTCTTGCCCCCCAGGCACCGAACGTCCGGTTTCGTCCGATAGGCTGCCGGCCTCTTTGAGCCCCCTTGCAGATCCCGTGACCTCGTCCAATTCTTGCCCCTGCTGGAGGGAGGCGAGCCAAGGGAAACAGCGCCGTGACTCACCGGCTTCCGGGGGGACCGCAACCTGCGCAACTCGCGCAGAAGCAAGCTCCACACCGCGTCGCGGGAAGTCCACCGCCGCTCCGAGGCCGCACTCTCTCGCGTCGATCTCCTCCCCAACGGTTGGGGCGGACTCCAGCGGTGCGGTCGAGTCCTCGCGCCTTCCACGTTCTTCCCACGCATCCCCCTCTTGGTCCGACATGTCGGACAGCGACGGCGCGGGGCCAGCGCTGCTGCCGCTGCTGGACGCACGTAGCCCGGCCTCCGATTCCTGGGCAGCCGCGCCCCGTTCTGTCGCCCAAGCCGCCTCATCCACTGCGGCGCCTCCACGGGGCGGGATGACTTGTCCCCTGCCAGGCAATGCAGTGGCCTCCCGTGGACCGGAACGGTGACGACTTGGGCACGGTGCAGCGCCTGACGACTCTGTAGTGGCGACCCCGCCGCCGTTGCCTTGGCCGCGAAGCGGGTTTGGTGTCGCGTCCGCGCCCTGGGCCACCCCGATCGCCCTCAGTCGCTCGGCCAGTTCCTCGATCTTGCCGTGCAGCCGGCAGGACACCGGGCTCAGCTGGCCCGACTCCCATTCCGTGCCCCCTGGCGCCTGCCCCGTTGTGTTGACCTTCAAGGCCCTGAACCGCGACGCGGCCGGTGGGGAGCGCGCCGCCCTCGCGGCCTTCCGCTTGGCCACCTCCGCCCTCAGGTCCGCGATCTCGTCCTGCAAGTACTTTATGGCGGCGGCATTGACGCCCAAAGGGCCTCCCCATTGATCCACGTCCGATCCCCACTGAGCCCCGTCGCTTGTTGGATGAGGCGGGCCTGGCCCAGACGCGAACGACCCGTGCGGGGAAAACGCAAACGGCCACTCCACGGGGGTCCGCCCGCCCGGAGGGGGGCTGTCCCACGGATGCTGCGGCCCGGGCAGCCCGGGGGAGCCCGGGCACAGGGCGAAGTCTCGGAAGGCGTGCCCGGCGGGTATCCGGATCGGCGCCAGGCTGGTGGAATCCACTCCCGCCGCCTTGGCCGCTTCGATGCGGTATGGGGGTCCCCCGGCGGCGAGCTGGGCCTGCGCCTGCTTGTGCGCCCATCGGTTCAGCGTGGCGCCGGGGAGGATGGCGAATGTGTCTAGGGAGGGGCGGTCAGAGCCCGGGTGCGCCATGGGGCACCCTGCCCGCGCCTGTCGTCGCTGGGCGCGAGGGTCAGGTCCGCGAGGCTCGAGGGCGGGGGGGGCGGGGGTTTTGCCGGGCTGCGGCTTGTAACGGTCGCGGTGCGTCGATGGCGGTAGTCGATGGACGTTGCGGGTAAGGCCTCTGTGTGGGAGCGCAGCCACTGCCTTTGTGGGGACTCGACCAGTACTGACAGCTGCTCCAACAGCAAAACAAAAGATTCTCGTTTCTTTATTTCGTCTTGGTGTGCCCCACGACCAAGACACGAGGGGAAGTAGCATGCCCTCCGTTGTGTGCGTGCGGACCGCCGTTCTGTGACAGAATCGCATGAGAAATGCCTTGGAAAAATCTGCATGAAGGACACCACGTGCGCAGACAACTCGTCCAGACGAAAATGTGGGCTGACTCCCTGATTCGGGCAATATCCTAGAAAACTCCCAACCGTGCCCGCATTTTGCACGCGAAAATTCAAATGCGTAATCGAAGGGGTTCGAATCGGGGAGGTGAGTCCCTTGGGTTACGTTGTCACAAGAATCCCAGGAGTCCGCATTCCGAATTTCGGAGGGAAAGGACAGACTGCAGGCCCCAAACTGTGTCTTTACGCCCTCCGCGGACTGAGTGCTGCGCCTAAAAAGGACGTAGCCAGCTGTCTCCCGTCCAGGCTTTTAAATACGTCGGCGATGCACTGGCGCCCCCGGGCCGTGACTAACGCAAGTACACCTGCTCTTGGAGTGCTTATGGCAATGTTTTTACACGCCATCAATTGGGTGAGGTCTTTGGTGGATGTTGATGAGGGTTCTCGAATATGGAACAGGATAAAAGCGCGCAAATCTGCCAGCATTCAATAGAGCCATGTGTTGGGCCGCAGATCGGGCGCAGATCGGCAAGATCGCCAAGATCGGGTGAGGTAGATGCGGTGAGGGGGCGCTCAAGGAGGAGGCGAAGTGCGCAGCTTGTAACAGTCTCACTACAGGTACCTACAGGGTACTTGTGCAAGTCCGCTTCAATCCACGCAGTCTTGCAATAGAACCCATGAATCTTCGCACAATACGTTCGGGGGAAAATTTGTCTCCAAGCGAAGAACTTAATGCGGCCCTCATATGTTGCTCATCTCCAAGGCATAATCGGCTGGCCCCTCGATTTGCTGACTCGGCGGCTGAACCTGGGCCTTGCGAACGCACCCACCTCCAATGACAAATTGCTCACACCCCGCCGAGCTGTTGCTGACACCCTGGCCGCACGCTGCCAGGCCCTTCGCCCCCCTGCGCGGCAGCGCTGCGCGGGCGCCTCCAGCGACAATGTCGCTCAAAGGCTACAGCCGGCCCACCCCGGTGGCCCGCCCAGCCGTGCTAGCCATCAACCTGTCTCCCGTGGCCAGGCTTCGGGCCTTGTCGCGGTTGCCGATCGCGCAGCACTCCGCGCAGGCCCCGGCGGGGATCCGCCAGCGCATGGCCGCACCTTCCCTGGCTGCTGCCCAAGATGTCGCCGTGCTGCCAGTCGACGGCGATGATTCGCAGGTGATGGTTGCGGCCAATTGTCGTCGTCGGCCGCGGTCGGGGGGGGACGATGGGGAGCGCCTATGGTTGGCAACCGCGCTAATGTCGTTATCTTTGTGCGAATGAGCTTGGACGAATCCCTGTTCAATGCGGAAAAGCACGTGTCAGCGGGTGTTCCGTTTCTGACAGATGCTGAGGAGACATACGCAGTTGTTTTCCCAGGGAAAGATGGCAAAGGGCAACAGCTATTTTTGCCAGGATTTATGAGTTTTGCAAAGTGATTCGCGTGGAATCTGTGCGCGTTGGAACTCTGATGGCAGGCAAGAAATCAGGCTTGGACATGGCAAGCGTTCCCTGCAATGTGCGGAATTCTTCGTGGGGCACTGTTGTCTCACAAAACGCATATGTGCCCAATCAATATGGTGGCACCAAAACTGCTGGGACTCGTTTCATTCCGTAAAAATCACCATACCATGAAGACAGTTATGTGGAGGAGAATCCGAAATGTATTGTAGTTTCAGCAGGATCAGTTATTTACATTGAATCTGCCAATGCGATGAGCATCAGGGGAACAATGATGCTTCATCGGTGTCCACCCAAACAACCATCGAACTAAATGTTACATCGTGGTCGTTGGCCCTCTGGGCAAGATCCAGAGATCAGACCAATTAGGGGCCAGCATGTGCAAAGATGAAGCTCCACTTTAACAAGACTTCCTGGGGCCATTATTCAGCAGTCTTGCAATGTACTCGTCCATCAATATTTTTTTCTGGACCCCACAAGCCAAATTGCCAATAACTATTTTGCGGAATCCTCCCTGGTTTTCTTGTCCCTGTGATCAGTGTCATACGAATTTGATTGAATTGGATGTTCAGATGGCAGATTTGTAGATGTAGCACACTATGCATCGTCTCATGCTCAATCCAACAGGAATGCATCAACGACTGCACAAAAATGTAGTGCAGAAACGACCAACAGTTGTGCTGGCACTTCAATGGATTGCTGAACAGGATTCGTTGCTTCATAAGTTCTGCAGTGAAAGCTGGCAGCATGGCTGCATGTCCATTGTCCAAACACAACATGTAGAGACAATGGCGGATTGCTTGCAAGCACAGATGCATTGGCAGACCCTTGCACACAAAGGAATTATCGTCTTCCAAAAATCGCATTCACAAGGGACAAAAGCAAAACATGAACAACACTGTAGGCTTGGAAATGTTGGGAGAGGCCCGACTGGTAGCGAATTGTTGTCAATCAGACCATGTGGAGGTTCACTGTTTGATTTCTGAGCCATGCTGGTTGATCACCGATTGCCCGCAGTCTGCATGCACATCAAATTGGGCGTGCATTGTTGTTGCTGAAAATACCTTGATAGCAAGAGGTTATCTCCCCATATTTTGGCATCTCCAGTGTGTCCATATCCCAGTTTGTTGTACCCAAGATGGAAATGATAATTTCATTTGAAAGCAACTACTTGTGCGCGCAGTTTGGGCTGGTCCCAAACTGCCTGTTCCGTGCCAATGATGTCCATGCTGATGTCTGTGGTGGGCTGGGTGGCACCTCAACCTGCACAATTATCCACAATCTCTGGTTATCTTGGTGCTGTCCCACAGCCCTGTACACAGACAACATGTGGCATTGCCACTAATAGTCTGGCTGCGATTGCTTGAGCAGGAATGTATGTTACCAGTCGAGATCGCCGTCGTGACCTCCACACGTCAGAGCTCTTTTGGTCCTCCATGGAACGAAGTGATGGCACACATCTGCCAAAGGCTCAGATGGGCAAACCCTCAGTTTTGCACGACTGTCCTGCTCGAGTCAGACGTACAGGCTGAGCTGCCCCCAGGGGCCTCCCGCAGCGCTCTGTTGCTCCCAATCGATGTCCATGACCCAAACACTACACAGGCCCTCCTTACGGCAAAGGAACCCCAAGTGCTGGTGCCGTTCGAGTCATGCCCACAGCTCCAGGATGCTACTCGCTTGGGCCCCTACCAACCCCTACAGCCCAGCAAGCGGCAGAGGCTTGCTGCCCTGATCCCAGGCACCAAGTGCAGGAAAGGGAAGCGAATATATGGTACGGTGTCAGGGTTGTGGGAAAGGAAGACATCTGACGATCTGGTGTACATGGTGCTCCTGCTCATTGACCAGTATGTGCAGAACGTTCCTGAGGTGGCAAAGCTGGACTTCACGTTTTCGTCACTGCGATGCATGGTGAGGAACTGCAGGAAGCCTGTGCTGGACTGCCTGAGGGACCCCACATGCCGCAAGGCCTTGGGGGCGCTGAACAGATGTGGAACCAATGACCAGGTGAGCCTGCTTGCACCGGCTACAAAATCCCCTCTTCTATACATCCCCTCTATTCTCTGTTCTTAGCTTGTGCAGTTCCAGCCTGCGGTTCCCGTGTGTCACGTTTCTGCTATTATTTCATGTTGCACGCAAAGCCTTTTGCACCATCTTCTGCTGCCTGCGAAAGTGCCTCACATTTACTTTGCGCAGGAGAATGTCTGTAATGCGATATTTGTTGCATCAGTGTCCTAATAGCGCCCCGCCCGCTGCTTTCACTTGCAACATATTGTCAGCAAATGTTTTGACCCTGTTCAAGTGCCAGATCGGTGCACCAGCAGTGCATCATTCTGTAACAGGAACATGTGAAATGGCTTGTGAAAATTGGATTGTTTCATGTCGCTATCTCTTGCTGGTTGGTCAGCAAATATGACCACAAAGCAGAATTCCATTGCTGAATTGGGCATGTGCCATCCACTTAAAAATGACTAGGAAGTGCTCTTTGGTTTTTCCGGCACATCTAGCCTTTTCTGCATACCTCTAGCTCTGCCAAACCACTGTGGCAATTATGAATATCAAGCTGCATGCCGTTGAATCAAAACGAAAGATCACTTGCTAACCGCCAGGTTCTCTTATTGTACACAGTACTTTTGTAGGATCGCCCTAGCACTGGGGTGACTTCCCATTTGCCTGGTGCATCCTGTGCCATCTTAACACAATGAGCTCTGCAGTGGCAATCCAACATGTTAGGAGGCGACTGGATGCTTTTGCAACTCCGGCAAAATTCTCCCCAGACGTGGGTCCAACGCCAGCAAGGAATCTGCCAGCATCGTGTGCGGATGGTTTGTGCCGAGATCGTCTAAGTTGCTGAAGCTGTGGATCGCCGTGACATGCCCTGCAACAGAACACAGCCATAGCATTGCTTGAGGACCATTTCTATCCGAATTTGGGCCTCACAACAGCCATGGTGCGCGTCAGAGGCTTTGGTGTGGTGCCTAGGTGTGCAGCTACCGTGTCATTGTTTCTTACGAGTCCCCCCTCCTGGAGCAGTTCTCCCTGTGCATCCTGCAGAAGCACAACTGCCTTGGATGCACAGCCCAAATGCCGGCACTGCCAAATCCCATACCCCAGCAGTCGTTCCGTGGAGAGGCCATGACTCATGAATTGGCCGAAGACATCTTCATTGGCTGGCTGGGAAAGGAGCAGTGGAGCTGGAGGGTCATCGCTGGAAAGTAGGCTCATCCCTTGGCGAAGAAGTTGCATACACTGCATAAATACATTGCTTTCTGGTGCATTACGTATTGCATCATATGAACATCGTGTTGCACCAACTCAAATGATTGCAAACGTTTAGCATTGATGTGTATTCGTTTGTGAATTGGTATTGGTTGTTTTTTGCGCTCATCAATGCGGAATAAATAGTCAGGGGAGGAACATTGGAGTCAGGCATCACCTCAACCCTAACGTCTCCCACCCTTCCCCAGACAACATGGACTTTGCAATGCTGTGGTGCAAGCGCGAGCCCATCTACCTCAAATCTGATGGTGGGCCCCGTCCAGCGCTGAATTGGCAATGAACTGCATGCACGGGTTGCACTAGCTTATGCCCCCTCAGACAACGTGCGCCAGCGTCCCAGCGTCTGAGTTAGTTCACCTTAGTTTGTTATGTACCCACAGGAGCGCAGCGTACGACAATTTCCCATGCCAATACCAGCTGTATTACCGTGGAAAGGCGAGAAATTCCATGTGGTACGACCCGATATTCAAGGTCTCCACGCTGGATGGAAGGCAGGTGTGGAGACGCAGGCACTACCGCGTGAAGAGGGGCGCGCAGCCAGGGACCTTCTTCTTCTCCGTGCTGGATAACGGGGTCACTTCCAATGAGTTTTGGAGGATTGTGCACGTTGAAGAGGACCTGTCCTGGGGCCTGTTTTTCTACTCAGGGGCGGCAGCTGCCGCAGGGATGTCCTATTCAGGTGGGGCTACACCCTGGTTTGGGCAACTCTGCTGGACATATTCATTGCGGTGTGGGTGGTGTATGTCTTTTCTTGAATTTCGATGTATTACATCAAAAGATAAACAGAGGAGCTCCCCCACAAAACGTAAAGTACGCAAAGATCCTTTTCCAGCAGAAGCCGATGCAGGATCATAATCAGGAGATGAGAAAAGCATGAATGTTCGAAAAAAAACAATGTTCCTGTGGGGGAGTCCTGAGCGCCAATATGAAATGTCATGTCAGGTAATGTGCGTCATGTAATGTGTAGTGTGTGTATGTCACTGCCGCGCTGCTGATGCAATTCATGGCTGTTCGTGGATTGTTTTATCCTTGTTATGTTGTTTTATTGACGCTTGCCACAATGGGCAGTACGACGCGATATCTGCCTTGATGCATCCATGATTGACATATGTCCATGTTGATGTACAATACACATTCGAATGGCCGATGCAGGCCGTGTTTATTGCTGCCATGTATCTGAAAAGCGCATGGATGCAGGTTGGCAATGGCAGGTTCCCAGAATGCTGTTGTGGTTGCTCGTTGTCCTGGAGCGTTCTGCGATTTGGTTCCCCAGTGTGACCATATATTGCTGAGATGATCGCATGATGCAAGGGCTTGTCTGGCTCCAACCTAAACATTGCGTGGCATTAAAGGTGGTCATGAAATCCATTTTCGTCGGCCGTTCCTGCCTGCCTCATGGTAACGCAACCAGAGCACGGCCGACACTGGCCACTGCTCTAAGAATCTGGATGTAGCAAGACAGATGTCATTACTTGACATCAAGTGTGCATCGATGCACAGCCTCCCCATGAGATCCAATCATTTTTGGGGACTGAGGCTGGAATTGTCATCTGTGTGCCTTTCACTTGATTCCAGGAGCTGTGCTGGTTTCATCTCATGGCCAGTGGCCGCCTGAAGAGCAGAAGCCACGCCTGCACGCCGCCCTTGACAAGGCCGGAATAAAGGAGTGGGAGCTGTTCAAAGTTGACAACTCTTGCGAGCTTTGCCAGAATGCTCCAATTGACATACCGCAACAATTCATCAACTCAGAGCCCGATGCCCCCCTTGTCTCGGCCGCATAAGCCGATGGTGCATGTTGGGACGGAGAGTTTTTTGTGGGCAGCGGAAAGTCGTGTGCTCATTGGTTCACATACAGGCTGAGCATTAGGAAACTATTTCGCATCCAAGACGTTGTGGTCGGCTGGCATGGTTTTCGTTCATGGTGGCTGTTGCTCAATCATTAACGAGTCGTGCGCACAGCAACAATGTGTCGACCTGTGCTGGAAAGGGATATGCTTAACGGTGAATAACAGATTGTCAGATTGCTTTGCCACTGGAATCAGGCTTGGTTTTTACGCCGTGAAAACTGACTGTATTTACTTTCTACGAGTAAAGCCAGTTTTTATGTTCTTACGCATAAAACCGCGCGAAACTACGTAAATACAACGTAAGTACAGCCCCGTGTACATAAGGACAGTGCACACAGAGTTGGGGAGCTCGGGGAGTGGCAGTCAGACACGCTGGAATGTGTAGAATTTGTATGCAAACTTTCATCATGTAACCTGGCTGTCCCAACGAGCCGTAAAAACGTAAAAATAGCCATAAAATTTGCCCCTTTCGCAAATTTACGTGTTTGCGCATAAAAATGTCAACGTGAACATAAAATGCAAGCCTGACTGGAAACTGAATAGGCCCCCGCTGCGACAGTCACGGTATGCACGCGGCGCATTCTTTCCATGCAATACGTTACTTCTTATCCACGCACACACGCTCACGGCACTTGCACAGTCCACCTCTCTGTGGCACTGTGGTCTTACCCGAACATAGCACGGCCCTTTGAATGGCCTACCGCAAACTGATGTCATACTAAACGGAAGCTTGCACCCGTGCATGCAGTAGCTAACTTAGTTCGCCCTTGAATACCCTGCATGCTGGGGCAGCGGGAAAGGCACCCCCGGGGTAAATTCCATAACGTTGTTGTCGCCCAAATGCACCGATTGTTTCTCAGGAACGCGACAGCCACTGTCCAGGGCAGTCTGCATTAGGCGCCGTCATTGGGCCGATATTGTGGCGCTTGTCAAGACAATCGAATGCTCCTGTGCCCTGCCTGGTTGCGTTTCTAACCTGACCAGTCTCCCGACAGGTATCAACGCTTGTATTGCCTGCTGCGTTGCTGGACAGTGGCCTGCTTCGAATGTCCCTTGATCCAGAAGCTAGTCTCGTGAGAATCGCCTGTCGGATACTCGAACAGTACAGTACATACGAAAATGGGCAAAATGGGGTCCGCTTACGTCCAAACCAAAGGAGGTGCAGCACAGTTAGCGAGTAAATATCACCTCGTTGCAATGCGCACAGCGATGTCCACAGGCGGGCGTTCGAAGCGAGCAGTTCATGGCCGCAAGTCCTCACAAGTGGGAATCGGCTTTCTAAGTCATCAAATATACAGTTCAGGGCGGCATTGCATGTTTGCTCCGCGGCTGCTTTGCGCGGGCGCATAAGGGAGCACATGCGGGATTCCTGAATCACAAACTCGGGTGTATGTCAGGACCTTTTAGCGATTTAGAAGTGACAAATGCAGAAGTTTGCTCTGAGCCATATCTGGTTCCCGGTACTGAACCCGCTGGGTGCTCGCCTATCCCACGGCGGCATTGGCGGGAGATGGCTCGGAGAGGAACCTAGCGGGAAGTCCTTCGGATGGTTGGAGGTATGTTGTCTCTTCCTCTGGAAAGTGACATGCACCGTTGAGTTTGTGCGTCCTCTTCATTTGCAAGTATACCTTGGTCGACATCAGCACGGCTGTTCAAACACGCACAGACGCGTATCCGTCATGCCCAGAGTGGAAGTTGATGTTAGCTGTGATTCATGGCTCGTCACTCTGAGGTTTGAGTCTGTTTGTATTGTAAATCTTAATATGTGGAAATTCACCACAATATGGACGGCTAGTTTATGCATCTGAGAACAATCTCCGCTTTTGCCCCAGTGGAGTAAAGGCAAGGCATGTATTGCGACTATTCCTGCCACCTGGTGGTACTGAACGGCGGATGCTATCCACTTCTGGACACCTGACGAAATGCCGGGGCAAACCACAACAACATAGTACAGGTTGAGCATGTACCGCGCCTGAAGTGACTGCCTAGAATGAAGTTTATATTCAATGTCCTAACCACCTCGTCGGCCAGCAGCCAGCGTAGTCCGCTGCCGGCAGCTCTTTCCTGGCTGCCAAGAAATCGGTTACAAGTCTGGATTGGATTGGTCTTCTGTTTCAACTTCAGATCAAAGGGCACCCAGTTGTATGCTCAGACAGCCTTGCATGTGTACATAATCCTATTTGGGCCTGTCCCATTGTTTGGATCCATACCTACGCAGGATAGAACAGCTAATCCCGATACAACCACTACCCGGCATCTGGTAGTCTTTTGCCAGTCTTCTGTGCAGAATGTGTCGTCTCGCCCGACTGCACCGCAAGAATGGAATCACTCGACGATCTTACACGCACAAAAACGGAGCCCGCTGATGAGCCCATGATTTGTTGGAATCTATGGCATAGCATTGGCATGAAATTTCGAAAGAATACCGTATTCACGGATGTTCATATCAGATGTTTCATATATACAATGGTGCCTGCCTGAAAATTGCAACGGAGCAAGCAAAGGTATGGACATATTGATGACACGTACCGCACGCATACCAATCGCGATCAGCCGCATCTGGAACGTTTGAAATGCGCATTGTTTCAGCATCCGACGCACCCGATATCTACCATGCCAGAACTTTACATAATGTACAACATACAGAGTGTCAATTGACGACACACTGCCGGATCTGAGACGTGGCGCGCAGTAGTCATCGACAGCGGTATTTCAGACAATGTGATCCGCTTGCGTTGTCGGATAATTTCATGGCTTGCATTGCTCTTGCACTTCCACTGAACTGTATCTTTTTAGGAACTGGAAACTTGACCAAGCGGAACGATTTGATGCCAGACTTGCTAGTTCACCTGACGCTGCTAATGGCGGTGTGAAATTGAATGTATGAATTAGGGCATTGCGGCAGTACGGAAGTGCAGCCATGTTGTAAATGGACCCTCAAAAGGACCTGATTCTCTTCCACGCTATTATGCATCTTGACTTGAAGCAATGCTGATTCATAATATACATTCTCACTCGGTGCGATGGCCACAATCGCATCCCTGCCTACAACTACAATCGCCCCGTGGTGCATTTCTGTACAGCAAATCGGCACTGTGGAAACTACGGTATTGCTTGGGATTGCTAAAGTAGAAATTTGATTAACTTGAAAACGCACTGATTATGCGCCTGAGAAGCTGCACTTTCCGGGCCATGCTGTCAACGTTTACTGCACAGATGTGGGCGATTGAATGTACTATCTTGTGGCATGACGTGCTTTTGCGTGTCGATATAAATCAGATTGCAAAACCTAGATATCAGTCTGGGAACATCAAATAATTATCATAGTGGATATCAATTTTGTGTGCAGCACGTGCCTTGTTGACTCGCTCCCGGGTCCTGCGTCACGCTCTGCACGCGAATCTCCAAGTCACCCGCCTCTGCTGGTGCAACGGGCTCCGTGAACGGAGGGACTGGGGGAGAGCTGGCAACGTCGCGCGTGTACGGGCTGGAAGTGGCATTGCGGTGACCAGCGGGCCTTGGCGACAATGCTTCAGTGTCGAGGGGAGGATTGCCACAGCCCCCGAAAGCTGTGTTGCCTGCACAATCGCATAATATCGGAATTACCATGCGTTTCTTTGTTCCTTTTAGTAAATGCGTTCATTATTTTGAGGTGTTGGCTTTGAAGTGGAGCTCGTTACAAGGGCCATATTCCAATGAGATTTTGTGCCCGGCACGCATGACTGCATATGCGTGTTACCAGCTTCACGTGGAACACTAACTTCGTTGTCTCCTTGTCATGTGCAGTTACTTGTCAAATTGCGATCATGTTTGCGCATCTGTTCCGCACTTCTACTAATGATGAGCAGCACAACACTCGGGAGGACACTTGCTGTGCAGAATTGTGGGTCCCACAAGCTCACGTGGTGCAAAACTTCGTGCAGATAAAGGCCAGCTATTATTCATTTCACCTCAATTCAAATTGCCGGAACCTCAGCTGCGGCGGCACACCTATGCAGTCGATGCACATAGTGCTGCCAGGACCGACGTCCACGCAGGCAGACCCCGCCCCGCAGTCATCGTCAAGCCTGCAGCATTGCCGTCTGTGGGGGCGGCATGCGACGCCGCCAGTGGCTACAGACCAATCCTCGCACTTCTCGTGCTGCGGCGGAAGCTGCTCGCAGCCACTGACTGGCGGCGCACAGTGGGAACATCCTCTCAGCCTGATAAAATATGAGACAGACATTTTCCAATGGGACCGCTGGCTTTCTTGCATGCAAGAATCTGAAGGAGTTGCAAAGGGGGACATGCGGCACAATGCGCATTGTGCCACATGTACTTGTTTGCAGCTTGTTCCATGTAGATTTCAAAATTGCTGTTTGCTTTAGAAACTGCCGGTGGATGTTCACAACTTAGTCGCGTTCCCCACTGAGTATTGTAATCTTTGGTATTCAGTAGAATTTGAGTGTGCATATTCTGCAGCAGGCTAGCTTTTTATCATCCTAAGCGTACTTTTGCCCATATAGACTCATAATGACCTCTGGGCATGAGAGCGCGCCCTTGGGCATAAGGCCACATTACTACATTTTCAGCCGCTAAATGCCATGTTCATGGTACTAAGCATCTACCTGGACTAAAACAGTGTATTTTCATGGATTTCTTGTTGCCGCTCACTGGCTGTCAGAATGCCCACCTGTCCAACCCGCTCTCGTCCTTTCACCACATGCACGCCACTTTTTGGTAATTGCATAAGTGGTAAATATCAATGAGCGCAATAAACGTAAAGATCGCGTCTCAGGAGACAATACTTCTTCAAAAGAATCTCAAGGATGTAGGTGGCATCTTCCGATGTTTTGCGCTGATGCTGCCATAAAAGTTCGTGCATTTTACCTTCCTCGCTGGAGCACGGCAATGAGTAGTTGAATCCTGGACACCAAGATGTCTCGCCGCAGGGATCTGTACAAGATCAAGAGGGTTTCACTGTCAATTGACGTATAACATTTCGCACAGGTGCTAGGTCGTCATCATAGGCGTGTAGGCAACTGTGGGTTAGCACGCACGTATTATGGTATTGATTGCCATATCAGTCGCGGGGGGGCACAGTACAGTCAACAGCAAATTGCGAATAGATAACGGTGTCAATTAATTAGCGCATCTGATAATTTTGGGCCATGGCAAAAAAAAGTGCTGCTTACACATTTGATATATTTGTAATGTGTCTCTTGTGTTGCATAAACGATGAAAATTACTTCAAATCGCAATCTGAGTTTTGCTTGTGAGCAGCAGCAGCTCCCGAAAGACAAACACAAACTAATTGTAGCTACTCCGCGACTGGTGCTAGAACACTGGCACAAAATCGTTTCATCTTGGTTGTTAAGATTTCTTTTTAGGTGTTTTGTTGAAATACATGCGAACACTGCAGCATTCGGAAACAAAGCGACTTCGTGCGCACCAAACATCCAGCACAGCATCTCATCATCCACTCTAGCCATGAACTTCCTGCAGAGCGGCCTCTCTGCGGCTTCAGCGAGCAATTTCCTCCCCTCATTCTGAAGCACCCCAAAAAATGGACGTTGCAGTGAGGAAGCCATTGATCTGTTTCCGGCATGTGCTTGGGAAGGCGTTGAAAGTGTCGTGCACCCCAAAAACAAGGGCACCCAGATCATGGAGCTTATCGCGAATTCGCAAGAATCTCAAGATGAGTAATCGTGGCCTACCGAACGGCCGTGATTAGGTCTGTCCGGAGACTACCAGCAACTGTCCCAAAATGCGCAAAGCAAATGCACATACAATTCCATTCAAAGAATAAGACTGTACACACATGCTTAAATTCCAGCTTATATCAAACCCGCAGCCCTCAGCCAAGCAAAACGGCTTTCAGCACAATTGTTTCAACAGTTCGAATTGATCACGCCCGTGCCAGTCAATTATTTCGACTGCACCGGCGAGGCGCTTCGAGAGCAATGAGCTGGAACCGAGTTGCCCATGTGGCCGACACGCAGTGCGCAAGACGCGCCCCTCTATATTACGCAAGCAGCACTTGCCCATACCAGCGTTGCACCTTCCGTCCTCTGGAGTAACTGCTTGGACCCAGAATTTTCTGGTGGGACGCCCGCCCCCCTGGCTGAGAGCTCGCATGCAGCGAGGAGACAGAAGAGCGCTGGGGCGGCGGGGGCTATGCGCCCTCGCCGCGGCACAGGGAAACCGCCCTGCGAGCGTATCATTTCCCTCGGGTGCGCTCAAGGCCTGCGGGGCTGTCGAGCAAAGTGGGCTCGAGCAACGAGCTAGGTTTGGGCAGGCCATGGTGCTCTGACGCGGTTCCCCTCTGGCGCTGTGACAGGACAGGAGGGCGCGGAGGTAACGCTCGACGGGAGCCACTGTAGTGGGTGGGTGGAGCGGTGCCGATGCCTCCATGGTCAAGGACTATTGACCATCGTCTTTCTAGGGAGCGATGTCAACTGATTAGCGGAATCAGCTGGAGCACGTGTACACAAGTGTTGCTTTAATTGACTGGAATAGGAAGCTGACGGGTACATTCTTGCCTTACTGTGTAAAATGAATGATGACGACCAATTGTATGGCGAAATTGGGAGCAGATGGATATCCGGCTTTTACATGCGAGATCTTTTTAATAAGTTGGAGTCCAAGTACTGAATGGCTAACGTGAACGCACCTGCTCAGCGACCTCCAGGCGGTTTTCTAAAAGATCCTCACATTTGTTGGGTAAGTTGCTTGTTTTCGAGAAGCACGCTTGTAAGTCGTTCCAATTGGCGAGTAATATTTTCCCAAGGATTTCAGGCGAACAGCTAGCAGGAGCTGCCCTAGCAAAACAAATATGTGCGACTGAATGTGGGGTAACGTGTCTCATTTTGAAGCCCAAACGATACAGAAAATCAGTATTTGCGGAAGACAACAGTCCAGAAATTCGGAACGTGCATGTTCATGTGCAAACGCGTACGCAATGTGTCTTTAGACAATGCACAATGCAAATCAAACGATAAAATCGAACACGCAAATGCATAGCCTGTAACCCATAACGCTTCCTAGCCTGCAACGCTTGTCGGCAAACTCTTAAAATCCCCTTGTGTCTATTACGCCGTTTCCAGCGCTAAATGAAGCCTAAGGAGATATGTTCACTTCACACTCACCTTTCAAGCTCACATTTGCCATCCAAAAGAGCCAAATTTGCTTTAAAGCACTGGCAGTTGCTACATATTGATCGCGGCAAGCTCATGCGCAAGAAAGAATAGTCTCAACCGCTTTTGCAAAGAATAAACGCGCGGAGCATGGGTAATGAAAGCTGCAATCTGCAGTCTACAAAGTCTTAGGCAGTGGCACGGAATAGGCAATATGCAATACGCAATACGTTAGGCGCAATACGTAATTACGTATTATAACGCTTTATAAGGCGTTAGCCGGAGGACGTAGGACGTAATATGCAAGACACAAGAATCGTCACAGATAAAGTGTGGGGCC
>CAJHUC010001437.1:0-40298 GCA_905146915.1 Ostreobium quekettii | reverse complement strand
CACACTAAGAAGCCTGTCAGTCAGGCCCAAACCACACCCTGCCTGTCGAAGCCTCTACCAAAGTATACGGAATACTTTGTGATACAGCCACCATGTCAAATTTCTTATGCATTCAGCCCTCTCTTCATTGTGACATTTGGCCAAAGAAGGGCAGTGAAAATGTCTGGCATCACTGTTTCTGTCCAACTCTGATCATAATACCATCCATACAAGCTGCCAAAGCAGGACTACAGTCAGCAAGTGTGGAAGAAAAGCATGCAGTTGAACAGACACTAGCTCTGCTGTCCAGTCATCGCCTCATAAGGCGAAAAGGCACTGAACACAGCATAGGACAAGTGTGCCACAGCCGGTCTTGCCAAAGTGCTGGGCCAGTCCCACAATTGCAAAGGCAAACTTACCTCAAGCAATTCAACAAAATATGTACTGCTCACCTTGGTGGGAGTGCCAGGTCGTCAGCACACTGCACCTTCGTCCTTCGCAGCAGTGTCCGGTCCAAGATTTCGGTCTTCAGGACTGCCATTGCCAGCTTGCCTGCAGAGCTGTACCCATACCTCTTGATGGGGTTTGCGACGTACTTGTTCCACCAGCAGAAGTGGTGAAGAGGCGAGTGGCCACAGGTGCGGCACTGCCGTGAGTTGGACTTGAAGGGGTAGTCGATGCACTTGCAGTCACACTTGCGGCAGAAGTAGTATGAGTAGGGGTACGTCCTTTCAAACAGGAAGGAAAACAACAGGGCTGTCAAGCTCCCTCATAAAGAACCCTAACTGGCAAATGGTACCTCACGCTGACTTTGTCAGATGTCAACACAAAAACTCGCAACACACCAGAATTGTGCATCAGTTCTGCAGTTGCGATGCGCCCTGGCTGCTATTGGCTGCACAGTTTTCGAGAATTGCTCACAGAACCTTCCCTGTTCCTTCAACTATGAAACAACGCTCCACAGCTGTGCAAAATTCAACACAAGCGCATCCCATTGGAGGTTCAGGAGAACTGCAGGGGGCAGCTGGTTCTCACATTCGCACTGTGTTCCACAGAGACTCGACTGGACTCATGAAGTGCCACCACACATGTAAGATTGAGCAATCAGATGTGCAGCATACCCATAACTCACAGCTCACACAGCATCATCGAGTCGAAAGTCGAAATTACCCACGTCAAGGTACACGCAAACAAAAAAATGCAAGGGGTGTGAGATGTCCTGATTGTCACCATACAGCAAAATCAATCATCTATCAAATACATTCCTCAAAGAGCATTCCAGCAAAGGCATACACTTGTTATATTGGGTGAGTGGGAAGGCAGCTCACCTGATGAATCGAATGAGAGAGTACAGCTCTGCCACTCGATTTTGCAGCGGCGTTCCGCTCAGGGCCCACTTGTACTTGGACTTCAGTGCAAATGCAGCATGAGCCGTATTGCAACGCCTCTCCTTGATGCTGTGTGCCTCATCCAGAACGATGCGGCACCAGCATATCTGTGGGCGCAAAAACCACAGGCAGATCAGCCATGCTCATGCTTAACCGAAATTGTTCCAACCACTGTTTCTTCGACTTGTATTTCTGCAGGATCAACGTTTTCACACGCGGCTGACGCAACCTGCACTAGATGTGGACAGTGCATGAAGAGTGTCCACCCTAAAAGGGTGAGTAATTGGTGCCAAACTAATCATTCAGACCCCACAATCAGCACACCAGAGAGTCCTAATGTCACCAGTTTCAGCGAGTTGTGACAAGCGGCCTGACAACACCCGTTAAGCAAAGGGATGTGAAGTTCACAGTGTGCAAAGGCAATCAACATGGATTTTGACCCTTTGGTGCACTTCCTATCACACTTTCCTTAACTCAGCATCTGCATTGGTGCAAATCAGTTGCAAACAACAACAGTTAGAGTGCGCCCAGATAAAATGAACGTTCACTAGTGGCCCAAAAGCATTGGAACTGGCATTGCATGTATGCACGTCGCACTATTAGGCAACAGGACGCCGTCCACATTTTCGTCCACAACTTGACAAGCACACCGGGACCAGAAAACTAGATGTTTGCAAACGAGCAATAGCACGTGTGCATAGCCCCTGCAGCATGCACCATGGAAGTGGCTGACTGCTGTGCAATCCAGCATGGAGAATTTTATGAGGGGGCTCACCCGATGCAGTAAGGAACCTGAGCGTTTGCCAAAGTCTTCCCCCTTGTCCCTCGTTGCCTCAAGGATCATGTCCAGGGCGTCCTGTTCATGTGCCCACATGCGGCCTTCGTCAAAGAGATGCCGGAGGTTAGGTGGAAGGTCCTTTACACTGCCACCCATCATGCCCGCCTCCTCAGCTGACTCGCACCCCAGATGGAATCCCTTGGAGCTGCTGGCCATCCCTGTCAGAGCCACCACAACAACTCGATGCAAGGCAGCAGTTGGATTGTTGCACTAATTATCGAAATCATTGTGTTGAATTTGGCATTGTGCTGATTTGTCTTCCAAGGTCTGTGGGAACCCGCAACAGCCACATCACTGTATCGTCCAGCTTCTGTTTGTCTTGTGCCCTCCACATCCCACAGTCCACAGGGTGGAAGCCACAATGAGCCAACTGACCAGCCACCAGCAGGACCTGACACAATCTACGCTGGGGCCTATCACTGGCCCACTGTGAATGACAGCAAAAAGCAAGAAAGTTCTGAAGAGCGAGCAACACATCAGAAATTTATGGAACATCAGTGCAGTTGTTTGCTGGGGTGGAGCACAATATCATTAGAATGGGGTTCTGCTGGTCAGTAGAGCAGCTTAATGGCAAAATATTTTACCAATCCTTTGGCCTGTTGTACCACACAGTGCAGAGTCAGGGCCACTGTGACCTGCGATCTGCGCGACAGTTTGGACAAAATATCACACTGGCCTTGGTGTGGATGAACAAAAAGGCTTTGGAATACATCAAGAGATGCACTGAAGCAAGATTACTCCCATATTTGGCATTATTTAGTAGTGCCACAGGTTAAGTGAGAGATGACTGGAAGTCAGCTGCCAATAAGGATATGTGCAGTGCAATGAATGGCTGCAATAAGAAGTACATCAGTAAGCACTCTCACAAAATGCGGATCTAAGTTGTCACACGCATCTGAGTCGTAGTGTTATCAACATTGTCTACAAAACTGTTACAAATCACGTTGAATTCTGCAATAGCATGATGGTTACCGCACAGGCCTGCACAATGCTCAGAAAGCAATACATATGCTTGCGTGGGAAGAAAGAAGCATGTGCTGTGTATGCTGACCTTTCCTGGAAGGTATCGTCTTTGTTTTGGAGACCGTCTTGCGCTTCTGCTTGGCCAGAGCTGTGCTCTTAACGGCATTTGGCCCACAGAAGTACCTCAAATGGACCTTCAGCCGATCGGGGTAGAATTTCTTCCCACAGTACCTGCATTGCACCTGACCAGGTCCAGACAACACACAAAAGTGTTGGCAAACACACTTTCAACAGTATCAACTGAAAAATACAAGAACAGTAAGCAGAGGCCAGCAACATTCTCATCGAGCCTGCAATAGCCCCAATCTGCAGGGTACTTCGTGTCAAGCACAATAGCGTCAATGGAAGCACTGGTAACCCCAGAGTTAGTGCAAACGTTTGCCTTAGAGGTCAACCTTGTGGCATTCTGTGAGTCTGCTGGTGAGTTTCCGACCACATTCCAGCCAATACTCAGAAATTTAGGAGTTTTTGCAGTGCAATGAAGCCTCCCTGATTGGCCTCATGTGATGCACAGACACACAGAATCTTGGCAAGTGTCTGCTAAGCATTGCAACTTCTGGAGCCTATAATGGTCGCGTTGCTGTGTGCCATTCAGAGACTTCTGCACAACGCCTGGCAGAATGGACAAGAGTGTCACAAAATTCTTCGTCAAAGAGGTACCCTGCACATGACATGCCTTCAGTTCTGTTGACAGACAATATCGGTTTTAGGACTCCACGTGGTAGGTGTCTGGATTCCAGGTGTCAGCACGACGGCACATGTTGGACCAGCTGCATTTCGAGAGCGATTGCAATCATGACACTCCACCACACACTGTACCTTGCTGGGCATCTCAGACTTCCGGTATTCATTCTCAAGTATTGAGTATGTTGTGAGCACAACATCTGCCTCCTCCAGCTCAGCCTGGCTTGTGGTCCTTTTGGGTCCTTGACACCAATGACAAAGCAGACTGAGGATGGAATCCATTCAAAGTGTTAAGCGCATTCGCTGTCAAGGAAAAAATAAACAAAAACTGCACAACGACAGTCACGATGGATCTGCAAACTGTATGTACAGTCCACAGATTGTAGCAGATGCTACAATCTCAGCAAGGTCAGCAGATGCACATCACTTGTTTCCAACGCAAAAAGAAGACAGCTTCACTGCTGCCAGCCAGAAAGTGAGCTATATATGGTGGAATTTGGCAGTGCAATATAGTCCTGCAGCATTCAAAAACCTTGTTGCATTCATCTGAAACATGCTGCATAGCAAGGGAGTGCAATTCTTGTACGGAAGACGACATGGAGATCAGGGAACACCAGACGGTCTTATCCCAGCACGTCTTTCAGCACTGGTACAAGCAAGGACGCGACACCCAAGACTGCCTCATCTGCGGAAAGGACAAAACTTCACAACTGGGAACCCCTCGATCAAGAATCTACGTTTCTGAGATGCTTTCCCACAGAAATCCAGCTTGATAACATCTGTCACAGCATGATAAGCAACACCCTTGGACCCACAAGGCGATGTCAGGTGCTAACTCTTTCCAGCACTGTGCAAGATGCTGCAAAAAGTCCATATTATTCTGTGATAGGACACCATTAAACTGACAGACAACTGGACAGATAGCCATGGGCCTCAGATCACCTAGGAACAGGAAAGCTCAATTGGGACCAATCCTTGTGATTGTGAACAGCAACGGGTACACCATCAAAGGCGACAGGATGTGCTGTGTCACGCTCTCACTGGAGTAACAAAATGCTGACTCATGCTCCTATTCCCCACCAAAGTGATACGGGTCTCAGCAGATCGCCCAACACCGCCCAACAGGAAGGTATTGGTAGGTGCTTTGTTTTTCACTGGCAATTGCGCAGTCAGTGAGGATTTCTGCTGCTCAGATGCAGAGCGCTCACCCCTCACCATGGTAGATGAGAACTTTCAGAGCGCCTGGGGTGGTGAACCGTGCGATCTCCTGCCTCCACTGAATCACAGCAACCAGTGGGCACACAACCAGGGTCGTCCCACAGCACGCTGACACAGCAACGTCATCCAAAACCCTTGCCATGCCTGCTGTATACGCAGGAGGTGTGGTGGGCAGGGACTCAGAAATGGGCACACACATGGCGGGAGAACGATCCATGGCCAAAGGCTGGCTGGGACAACCTGCAGTCCCATAGAGCAAACTTCAAATGGATTCAACTCAACCAACTCAATCGAAAATCTGCCTAGGTATCGCCTTCTTCTAATAATATGGGATCATGGCAGTTGTGGCCACAACATAGCACTAGGGTTGCAACAATTCCATCAATGACTTGAAATTGCAGAGACGTTGCTCTGTCAATTGCAACATAAAATCTGGACAGAACTTTCAATGGAAGCACTGGCTGGGGCCATACAATCAAGACCCCATCACAATCCACATCAATCAAGGCCATGGCCTTGTTGCGGTAGATTAGACAACATGCACCCAATACAGGCATGAGCACACAACAACACACACTCCCTCTCTAACAAAAATGGCTGTTGGAAGTCCTGCATTGTTTCATTGTCAACAGCTTCATGGTAGAGTTCCACTTCATGCACCTGGCTTGCTCATGGCTGCTAGTTGATGCTTTGGCGTCTTTAGCCCCCGAGCAGGTACAATTGGGTTGGCCAGGATCACAGCGATGGCCTGGATGGTCTTCCCCATGCCCTGCCACAGCCAAAACTTCACAGATCAAAATGAGCAAGATTATGATCGAACGCACTGCAACATCATTCTGCTTTGCTCGCAAGTGCATGGATAGCGTCCAGTACATATATGACAAGATGAATTTGTGTTGTGCTGGTTTAATCCTTCCTGTACGACAGAAAGTAACGCAATATAGAACTAGAAACAAACGATACCATTGGTAGCTGGTGCTAACAGTGCTGGACAAAGAATGAAGCACGCTGAGCAAGGTCTCACAGTAGACGCCTTCTTGATGAAAAATTAAATGTGAAGTATCAATTAAACCTGTCCATCTTATGTACAGGTTCTAATGTTGGCCGTTTTGTCCAGCACAAACGCTTCATGTCCTACTTCTGTTGTCTCCTAGCCTTCGCCTGCAAATGCATTTGTTGACTGGATAGATGTCTCAAAGGGCAGCAAATCCTTCAAAAGAATAAGATAACAAAGTTGTTGCTTTGCCCTCTTGGACATACTTGAAGTATACAGCAAGTAGACCACACATCCAAATCAATCCATCAACCATTGTGAAAGTCCCTGCACCCACCATTTCATCTGCCAGTACCCCTCCCCGCAATGGGCCATGCTCCTGGGCAACACATCACTGCATGGAAACTTCCAAAAGCATTCTACATGCAAGCACATTGATACCAAAACTGCATTTCCATCAGACAACTTCTGGCTGTTCATCGTCGGCAAACATGGAGAGCTCAATGTCCAACAGGTAGACAAAGACAGAGGATGGATTGCAAGTGGGATGCAGTGAGATAGATTCCATGTGGATTGCCAGTGGGATGGAGAACTTCCAAAAGGCCACCTTGTTGAAAATTCCCTGTTGCAGTTTACTACAGAATGAAGAATGTCTCCTTAATGTCTTAGTTGTTTGACCTGCACATTCCAGCAAAAACTGCAGGGACAGGACCACACAGCAGCAAACTTATCCGGGCAGACAGCAATTGATGCATAAAAAAATGGAGAAAGTGAAGGGTACTGTTGCCCCTTGGGATGTCAGAAGAAAATTTATGTCGATTTCACTCTGAAGGGTCACATGGATGTATCTGCAGCTGAGAAAGGACTAATGGGAAACAATGGAGGAGCCATGCCAACAAACGAGAAAATGGCAACAGCAAAAGCAACAGGCATTCAATGTTCAGCCAAAATTCAAAAAGTCTGTGACAGAGGGAGGGGGTGTCCTGTCCACCCATTGTGCAGCTCACCTGCTTGACTGCCCATGCAAGAAATTCTTTCTGAAAAGGCAGCAGTGGCATCAGAAGCTCACTCGATGGCTCCATTTGCTCCTTGCTTTTACTCCAACCAAGGGCCTCAGGATCCAAATCCAGATCGCCAGATATGTACCCGTTCTCAAAGATCTCTGGCTTCTCTGCATGCGAATACACAGTACACAGGGCACTCACAAGACATGTGAAATTGAACCAGTGAGGTTGACCACACAAGCAACGTTTCTCCAGTCACTTTGGCACTCATATGCTGATGTGGAATGGGGTTGCGGTGGCACAAAGCTGCTTCTACTCTTATGCTGAGCACAATATTGTCAGAATGGCAAGCCCAGACATGCTGTACCCTGTTACTTGCACAGCCACATATCATCCTGAACAAAGCAGCATGAATTTTCAACTGGCTACGGCAGCATCGGAGCTGCTGATGCCACACACACAACCACCCAGGCCCTGGTGCGAATCCTGCAAACCACTCAATAAGTCTTACGAAGAACAGAACCAACAAACACTACACGCCATGTACTACTTGAGCTACAACAGCAGCATTTGTATACCAGCAGTACAATCATCGGTTCACGTCCATGGGTTTCTACAAACATGGAGGAAAGAGAGGGGAAGGCCAGCGACTTGAGAGGAGGGAGACCATTCAGTCCACCAGGCCAACAGATCACCTAATTGAAGCAGCAGTGGCTAGGTTACATGTCTTGAGATGATCAATGCCATTGACATGCGTCTGCCAATTCGCCACCACTGGATTCACAGGAGAATACTGGATAGTACATACAAAGCCCAGGACGTCACAGGCAGCGCCTTGCCAAGATGAGCAAAACTGCAGCAGCCAAGTAAAATGTGGAATATGACGCTGTGTAACACCTTGCAACAAGTCTAAGGAGCCCGACAAGGGGCAAGGACATCTTGTCAAGGTACTCAGTTACGATTCTAAATGCGAAGCTGAACAAGGATCGTACCTGGGCTCCAGCAGCGCCGCTTTTTCTGCCTTTTGTCTGCACGCGACTGCCTACTGCGCTTGCTGCGTCCTGAAACATCTGCATTGCACATACACAAGACCATGCTCGGCTTTGGGGTGTTGAGGGAAACAGCTGATACGAGTCAATATGGCGAATTAGTGCCAGTAGCCCATGCTGACCGTTACAAGGAAAAGCAAATTTCCATATGCCGCTACAAAGTCACCGACTTTTGTCCGCCGCGCTCGGCATCACCCTATGGCAAGTATTTCCACGCCTCCCGCCCCAGCAGAAGACGCACGAACGTCTGACCTAGTTTCCGAGCGTGTGCGGCCCCCTTTCACAATCGTTCTGCGCACCTTCTTGCGGCTCATGTGGACAACACTGACCCCATGCAGGGTGTGAATTTCGACGTTGTTAAAGCATCTGGAGATACGCCAGCGTGGGACGGCGAGGGGACACCAGTCGTGCCGAAAATCAGCGTCACGCTAACCACAAGCAACGACACCAACAGGAGCGCACCTCCCTTTGTTCTGACCACCGCCCTCGCCGCGAGCGGCACCTCGTCCACAGTGCCGTCGCTGTCGCTGTCCCTCGAAACCAGGTCCACGACGTCCCGCGCCTCTCCCGCCCGCCCCCAGGCCCTCCCGACGGCCCCCATCACCTTCATCACTTTCGCATCCTCCTCATCCTCCACATCCTCCTCCTCGCTCGGCTCCGGCGCGTAATCGCTGTCGTCGCTGTCCGAATCATCCCTTATCAGCTCCCTCTGCCTCCGGCGCCCGGCCCCGGCCGCCCTAGCCCGCACTCCTCTCCCCCTTCTGGACGGGCCGGCCGATCTCGACAGAGCAGCCCGCCGACATCCCCTCGTATGTCTACGTCCCAGCTCCTCGCTACCGCTTCCTTCCCCCTCATCCTCACAAACATCTTCCATCCAATCGACGCCGCGATCGCCTCCCTCTGCGCCAGCCCTCCCGGCCCCCTCTTCCCCTTCCGACGATGATCCGCTCGCCATGCCAGTGCCAATCCCACCTGACGCATCCCCACCACTCGGCACATTTTTGATCGACAAATCCGACGCCTCTCCTGCGTCAGCGGGCGCGGCGATCCCACCGGGCTTGTGGCCGGTCAGCCTCGCCGATCGGCGAACCCTCCGTCCGGCGTTCGCCCCCGCATTGGGATCGCGCCCACCAGCAATGCGCCCGCCGGCAATGCGGCGAGATGTCTTGCGCCCGCTGCCCCCGATGGGCTCTCGGCCCCGCACCCTACCTGGGGCGCGAGAGCGTGTCAGCGGCATGGGGCGGGAGCGGTCGCCACGGTCCGCGCGGTTTGCGGTGGAGGTGCTCCGGCGGCCGTGGGCATGAGGGCGGCCGAGGGGATGCGAGCGCGGGAAAACGGGCAACCGGAGGAGGCTTGACAGAAAGGCACCGGGGCCGCTGCCACGTAGCCTGGCAGTTGGGCAACCATGACGTAAGATTCTCCCAGCAAGAGATTCCGCCTTTGTTGTTTGTCGGGGAGACCACAATGAAGTGCCCACCAGAACAGGATTCCGCCCCCAGCACTTGCACCCTTTCTCAACAGCACGAATTTGGTATCCATGAGGGACGTGCGTTTGCACTCCTCGGCCGCCTTTTCTGGTTGTTGCGGCTGTCCAAGTCCCTGACTGGTCGATGGTGTTCAGCCGCGCAGTCCGTCACTGTATGTCATATATATAACACGCTGAGTATGGGTGCGATATAAGCAATGCTGAACATGTGCACCAGAAGTCTGTTGACATTGGCAGTTTTCCACTGCATTTTATGCGGAAGACCGGAGGGAACTGGTGGGATGCACGAAAAGAACTAGAGTTGACCAAGGTTGTGATAAGCCCCACAATAGCTCAACTCTTCAGCTCCCGCAGCGCAACAGGCTTCTAAGTTTGTCGCTGTAGAGTTCTGTCTTTCGCGGCCAACGCCTGCTCCCCACTAGGCAAGGGACAATTCGTTCCTGTTGCATAGTGCCCCGGCAATGTGTTATTGTTCGCAGCGCTACTCAGTTTCGAAACCTGCAACAGTCTGAGAGAATGCTTAGTTGCCGTCATTCAGGAAGTATTACACATCAAGATACGGAGGTAGCCGTCAGACCCTTATTCACATTCAGTTGCCTGTGCCAGCGCCAGCAATTCTTGTTACACCATCTGTGGACCACAAGGCGGACCTCGTCCCGTCGATTGTGCATGAACTATTGCCGACGTACCAGCATTGTTGGGGAACCCATTGGCATAGCTGCAATTCTTCTCCATGCAATCCGCATTAGAAACTTCAGTGCAATCTGATGCATCAGACACAAGATCGATCTCCCCGTCGTCCACTCCATAGGTCTCACAATGTATCAAGGTCTGAAGTCTTTCTTTCATTCAGTTTACTTAGGAAGAGAGCTGTGCGAGATTCAAACTGAGCTGTGCAAAGAGCACCATAAGTCACACGTCAGCAGTAAGCACGGCACAGCTGCAAGTAGTGTACAATCCTGAGAAAGCCAGATCTGAGGACCCTCAACGTTTACTTCGCATACCAAAAACAACAAAGAGTGTGACCAGGGCACATCTGGTGCCCCTTTGCTGCAGGCAGCCACTCAGCAATGAGGTAAGTCGTACCATGCGCAGTGAAAATAGGTCCACGTTGCCTTGCTGAAATCCATCGCTGCAGCGACCCCATGGTCCACCCAGTGGTGGGTGCTGAGTGCCCCAACTGTCAGCAGGGGCAGCAAATGGTGTCAGCTTGAGCTGAAGGCACTTGTAAGTCGCTCCCAACATTGAAGCACCCGGCAGCCTTCTGTGATGTGCACATCTTGGTTCTGGTCTCAGAGATGGCTCTCAGAGATGTCTATGCGCCGGTGGGGTTGGAGCTCTACGAGTTTGAATCTGCCATCAAAGTGTCCCCAACCGCCTCAAACTGTGCATCCAACTCAAGATCTCCACTCTCACGGTTCCAATTTATGGATATGCAGACTGCGTAGTTGGATACCCCATCATGCCGAGCATCCGCCTGCACACGGAAAGGTTTCGGCAACAGGGCAATTGCTTGCATTGCATAGTGTGGCTCGGCCTTCGGGTGTGGTGCATTCGACACCTACGCAGGAGAACGCCACACATTTCGGTGGCAGAGGTGCACCAGAAATTGGAATGAAAGGGTCACCTCCCATGCCGTGAACACCACAAATACCATACAAGCGATGCTGAGGCAACCACAGCAGCATGGCGATGTCACGTCTACTGCCCAATCTGGAGGCTCACCTTCCCACAGCATCGCCCCAGCAGATTTGCAATTTGCCAGAAAGACACGATCAAAACTGAAGGATTTCACCTGAAGCATTGTCTGCTGACAACTCGCAAGCCACCCAGCAGCACTGTGGAGCATGTAAATCGATGGCAGTGACGTTGTGCATAAGTGCAGTTGTGTGGTTAGTGTTGTGGAAATGACCATCATGACCATTGTGGCAGGATGTGCACTGATAACGTTTTTTAAAGACATTGTGCAGTGTACGATGTACGATGCTGCGTGCGATCTACAGGGCACTGCATAGTACATCAATCTGACACAAAAGTCTGTGCACTTTTCTGTCGGCATCCCATACTTACCACTACATCCCCATCTCTGTTCAGAACATAGTCCAACCAAACAACGATGGCATCACAAATGCCACTCTTCAAAACCTTGGGCCGCGATACATTGTTTTGCTCGAGGGACATACAACCTGTGGTCATCTGGGACAGGGTGCATCGCTCCGACAGTTCTTCATAGGTGTTCCCACAGCACCAAATTGGCCTTGAGAATATGTTTGTTTTCCTGTACACAGCAAGTCCTTGCCAAGTACTCATCAACAACAGAACTGCCACATAAGCCAGAATTGAGCAGGCTTAGTTCCCAGTTGAATCTGAATTTCTGTGCAAGCTAGCCTCAATTTCAGCAGCTAAACATGTCCGGATTTTGCTGCTGTTGTGTTGAATTCGTGCCTCAAGGCAATGAAGCGACAACAATGGTCAATGCAACTATGCCATCAATCCAAAGGACTGCACAGCCATCGGTGTAAAAGCCAATCTAAGAGTCTGTCGACTGCAAGGTATCTACGAGCACTTGGATTTCGGATAGCAACTTTGGCAAGCAAATTTGAGCAAATTTCAGGAAGCAAATCTCTTGTTGCAGCGCACTGTGTTGGGCCTACCAAGTGACAGCAGTTGCAGTGGCAATCGCATGTGAAGGCTGCCACAAATTGGCCCCAAGGCTTCAGGACAACGGAAGAAGTTGAGTTGCCAGCATGGCATTACCACTCTTTGCAGACAACTGCTATTTCTGAAGCAATACTATCCATCAAGCAGATATTGGTTGCAAAAGGTCACAACTGTATGACGCTGGTATGTGTATACACAGTCGCTAACTCAGTGCTGTCTTCTGCATTGGTAAGATCAACAAACACTGTCATGTCACACCGATTCATGTGTCCGAACCTGGCAGGAGCAGTGCTCTCAATCCTATTGGGCGACTTGGGACACTGACCGAATGCGCAATGCAGCGCAGCAGCACATCATGGCTGTGTGTGGACATTTCCAAAACACCGCCAGCAACAGCCTTTCAGGTTCGTCTTCTACCGCCAAAATCTGCTACCATAGTCCTTGTCAACAATTGCCGCAGCGCACTTGCACAATATTCTGTACAGCGCAAACAGAAACCTACCTTGTGGTGTTCACGGCCGCAAGTAGCTTATTGGCCAGCTCCAAGTCGCATCCCTCAACGATCCCTAGCGCCCGCCTTGTCCGCCACAGGTCCGGCATGGACACCGCCACACCACACAGCCTCGCACCAAAGGGCACACAACAAAACCCCTGCCTCAGCAGGCCCATGGCCTGCAGCTTAGCGCACTTTCGGTCAAAGGCCAGATAATGTGACCAAGGGGGCTGACTACCTAGAGACCAGAAGTGCATGGTCGCCAGGCAGATGGACCACTGCCCAGTGGGAGCTGAAGCTTCGGCAGGGGGTGCCATCAGGTCATTGTCTCGAAGGGTTGTCACATTTGGATGGGGCAGCTGTCGAATTGCCTCGGCAGCCACTTGAACTCCCAGGGCTGTTTCCTGCTCCCAACACCCAATGGTTTAGTACGACATTTTGGTGAAGGGAGGACCAAATAAATCCCCAGAACAGTCAAAAAGTTCCCTGCACAACACCAGAGCACAAACAGCACTACTGACAGCGTTTATGTTAGCCCTAGCCTCTTTGGCATTCCCGAAGGTTTGTGGGAGGTATGACACAATAAATTGCAGTTGTATAAATTGCCCACAACAGGAATTCGGTGCCTTTGCATTACTGTTCAAAATCTTCATCTACAAATTGCAATCAAGAAAATGCAGCAAATGCACCATCATTCCACAGCTTTTTCCTATTTCCTTTGTCCCTGGCGTGGAGGGGGAGGTGAACTTGCAGATGCTTTCCAGCCTCTGGTCTCACTGACAAGGACACAGTGCTCATAGAACCTGAAATTGATGGCTACCAACCTGGACTACTGTTACTCCCTTGACACCTTCGATTCCTTGCAGATGCTGTGCCATGAGGGCACCCTCATCAAACATCAGACAATCCAGAACCTCTTGAGAGCTGTGGTCCCTAGCCTCTTGCACGGCCTGCTGAACAGCCCAACGGAATTTTGTGTTTCTTTCTACATCGCTAAGCTCCCAGAGCTGCTGTGCGCCCAGCAAATGCAGCTGCAGGTTTTCCAATCCTGTTCACACCATCACTATTCAGTCTCCTTGGCTGGCAACTTTCCTTACTACTGGGGCCCTGCACAGATTGCTGCCAAGACGAACCTACGTTGCTCCATCCACACTCTTTTCACTTTGAGATCGAATTCTGAGGAGTGTGCTTAGCCTTCGATGGCCATCTGGGATTTCGTCAATAGAAATGCTTGACGGCGAGGTGGGCAGAGATTGGTAATAGTCCAGCGTCGATCGCCCATTTTGTGGAGCAACAGTCGACATCCTCCAGCAAACACCAAACCACGGTAGAGCAACATGGACTCTTGCAGAAACCCTTTGAATAATCCAAAAAAGACACGCCTGATCCCCCCTCCGATCAAAAATGTTGTTAACTTATCTACATCGCATTGTCACATTTCCTTCATACTTTGCAGCAAGAATGGCCACAAGCACAACACAACAAGAGAGCAACGGGGGGGCTTTCCGATGCCACAGATTGCTTGCTTCCGGGTCAGAGATGTCACCAGAATGTGGGACCAATTCAGCTGTACTTGCAGGTCCAATTCAATGTGCGCAGTACCTTGGCATTCTTCACCATTATTGCCGATCCCCACAGCAATACGGACCTCAATATCGTCATGTGCCGCTTTAACCTCTACCACCTGGCCAGCCTTGCAGCAAGCACATACAGATGCACTCACGATGCAATCGTTCAATCATGGTTCCTTGACCATAATCACGTTCTCTGCATTTTGCCTCATACAATCTTGCAGTGGGCATACAAGATATCGCACCTCTGCCTCCCCCACTCACTCAAAACCCTAACAAAGGAATCAGCAGATCGCTACCATTTGCCAAGGACATTGGATCAACAACCACCTGAATAACATTAATAACAACTGAATAACAGTAAGATAAGATGATGGCACGGATCTATGGAATCCCCATTTTGTTCAACTTCCATCCAAGCAATGGTTTGTGCTGCAATGCAAGAGCACAATTTGGCAAGACCCAAACTGAGAATTGCATAGTTGAGGTAAGTGCAACAATACAGCACAGTCCGATTGTGGGACCAAGTGACCATGCAGAAAACTCCCACATTAGACAAGCATGAACCAAACATTCCTCAGCAAAAAACATCCGTCGACGATGGATGTCCATTCTCTTTCAAAACACGCAGTCATGGACTTGTCCTTCACTTCAGCCAATGGCAGCTGCAAAATTATAGCACACTGAAAGAGAGTTTCCTGGAATTATGGCAGATGTTCTGATTCTTTTTTCGCTTCTGTGAATGCTATTGCAGCCCTGCAAATTGTCAGTGCCAATTTGACACTAACTGTACCCATCAGCACCAAAGAATAAATCCCCCAACATCCTCTTGCCCCCCTCCCAGAAAGCTATGGCATTGTTAACAGTACGTTTGCATTAACAACGCCAATGTCATGCGCCTCATGCCCCCCATTATTCTGATATTGTATTCTTAGCATTCCCCTTTGTATCACCATTATTCCCCACATACCCTGGAATTTGTTCGTGTCTCTCAGTTTCAACTAACATCTGCCAGCAATCCGCTTCAGGATGGAGCAGATGTCCGTCAAACACACCCCATACCCCGTACAGTACATTGAGTACCCACGTGATAACAATTGCCACGGCATGGCCCACATCCACGAAACAGCCCCCAGCCAGCACCTCAAGCTGCCTGCAGCCTGTTGGCACCCAACATTGCTTCCAGTGGTCACACCACTCGCGAACGATGCCCAGCGGAACCCATCTCGGCAATCCATGCTGGTGTTGTTGAAATCTCAATGTCGCCAGCAGGGTCCAGCTGCGACTGCCACCAAACCACGACGGCTGCCAGCTGTCCATCATCAACGACTGGAACCTGCAGGTGCATCCATCGTCGACTTCAGGAGGCTGACAAATCATTTGTGTGCACCACACAGGCCTGTTGATGCGACTTGATTCAATAAATTGAGAACGAACTGAGTTTGACGTCACCCACAGCAAAACTGCATCTTCTGGGCAACAGTGGAGCACACAAGGCATTCTCCTTTTCTTTGTTGCATAGAATGCCTAATTTATAAAGAATGGAACACAAAATTTTGTACCGGCAGGTGGTGTGTGGTAGCAGGATTTGTCGACATTCTCATAGACAACATCAACCAGCACGTCATGACCGCAGACAGCAGTCAGGCTGGCTATCGTCGCCGCCTTGATGTGACATTACTGAGACTCAAGCAGGACACCTCAAAGTACAAATTCCATTTGCACGCCACCTGAAGCTCGTCTTAAGGCCAGTGCTGCATCATATGAGCACTTCTTGCAGTGTGGCACAACTGCAGGCAGCACAATTCAGAATTTGTGGTGCATGAAGCCCCATTGTCAAACTGCATATGTACTGACAATGTTCCAAGATTGAATCAATGACAATCAAAGCAGAACTCCTCACCTCAACAGTCAGGCATTGGTTGCCCAATGGAGGTTGCGCCAACAGAAAGTCAAACAGCAAGAAAGGCCTGCTGAGTGCCTTCAGGTGTTTGGGCCACAGCTTGTCCAGATGAGCTTCCCTCAAAGGCTTAAAAGATGTACATGGACCAGCATTTCCCTGGTGCATTGCCATGCGGTTCGTACACATTCAACACCAATGCAGTAGTTCACTGCGTATACATCGTGCAGGACATGTTCAAGACTCGCTTTGTACATTTTGCACAAAACAACAGTTTTCACCAAGAATTCCACCATTCCGAGCACTCACTGGGTACAATACCTGATGGCTGTCAGGGGTAGCTACAATGCCTGGGCTGTGTTGTGCTTTGGGACAGAATGGAGTTCCAAACGGTGACAGGCAGTAGACAAAAAAGGAATCCTGGGTTGCCACCCCATAAACGGCTCAACATATGTTTGCAGTCATCATATCTGGAGAATTGACAAGTGCATTCTCGAAAACAGAGTGCATCTGTCATATGCATTTAACATACAACATCAGCAGTGAAAACACCTTATTCCCTCACTAGTATATTCGGCTATCAGTGGCTATCGCACTGATACATAAGAAAACAATGTACCACCACTGCCTGCAAAAGCAACAGATGCACTTTGCAGAGCTTGGCTGATCCTTTGCCGTCAACATGAGGCTATCTGGGGCCCCGAATTCCATAGCATCGTAATCTACACAAGGTACTGTGCTACCATAAACACATTCAACAGAATCTGTTGTATTGACTAGCCAAGCATACCTGCCATCTGGCGATGATATCACTCTCAACAAGCTGACCAAATAGTTGCGCACTCCTAGGTATGACATGCCCAGTCTCCTGACAGCAATACGCCACAAGAATCGGTCAGTAATGCCCTGAGACAATGTCCTGAGTAATGCCCTGAGACAAGGGTTCAGTGGTTCCATATTCGCCCCAGAAAGGAAAGGTGCGACAATTCTCTGCACACTGGCCATGCTTCCACCATGACATGCAGAACATTGTCACAAGAAGAGCACAGGCACAGCATAGCACAAGTGCTGCCACTTTCATCAGCCACCACAATAACAGCTCCAGAAGCAGCACCGTGTGTCTTGCCTGGCAAGCGGCACTTCACCCCATGCACAGGTGTCCACTCAGCAGAGAACCTCTGCAAATATCTGGACATACATCTTCGAGAAAATGCCAAAATGCAGCTGGTGACAGGGTGGACTACTGTTCAGTTTCCTCCATGCAGAATCTTCTGTACAGCATCGCTCCACAATATGCACCCCTGTGGGCATGCTCTCTTGTTGCCTTATGTGGCAGCCTGGGTGGGAATCTGTTTGGAAAAGCGGTCTGCCGCAAACACTATGCACTGCCTAAAGCTGATCGTGCAAATCTCGATGGCAAGGAACTTGGCTCATGATTGATTCTGCCACATCTCACACTCCAATTCAGGAATGCATACCAAAATTCGGACAACCATTCCAGCCTCCTGAAAGGCAAGATTGCAACTGACACACATCCTTCTTTACAACAAACCTTGAGCAATCGAGCAGTAGCATCCCTCATAGTGGGAAGAAGGCCTTCACCCAACAGCTGAGAGTCATAAATTTCAGTCACAATGACGTCTGCCATACCCTGTCAAGAAAAGCACACTGCTTCAGAAACAGTGCCACTGTCCACACAAGTGGTGCAACGAGTAAGTGGTGCCCGTGATATTTGCAGGCACAATTCCCCACATCTCCCCAGCTTTCTACGCGATGCACGACGAGTGCCACCGATTCAAGATTGCAGCACTGGTCCCCGAGGGCTTCAAGGCCCTGGTGACACCGTTGCTCTGCATCAAGGGAGATTGGGAGACATGGGCAGGGGAAGCCTTGTGGGATGGCAGAAGCACGACTCTGGGATGCGCAGCAACACGCCAGATGGGACACAGCTATTCTGCCATGGAAATAGGCGCATCTTGGATTTTAAACATGTTCTCTTTTCCTTTTACCAACATCTTTGCGGGTGGGTGAAAAGCAGACAAAATGAGCAGGCGAGGGCAGAATCTAATTATGGACACAAACATCCCCCATCGTTGCCTGCAAGGTGCAAGGTCCCCATTATATCCTTTGAAAGCACTGCATACAAAGGAATCCAGGGCATCTTCTGCTATCCACCACGATGCGATGATACTCACAATTTCCTCAAGCTGCAGTTCCTCCGATCTCCTGTTAATGACATGAATAGTGCCATCCAGACCATTGTGTGCAATCACCCTGCTGGCGAGCTTGGCCATTGGGGCAAAACACTCACAAGCTACAACCTTCACTGGTCACCACACAGACCACACCTGTGTCAGCACAGCGGATACTGGTGTAGACTGTCGTTGCCCACAGATGTCAGTATATGGCAATTCGACGCCCTCAAACTCCGTGAGTGATCACAGGGCAATGTCTTGCTTTATGAGGGGTCTTTCCACCACACTGCTGATGCCACAATCGTTTCATGAATGTATATCTCCCTAAGAATGAGAACAAATGGTGAACCCCAGAAAGAGCAGATACAAGAAAAGAAAAGAGCAAAGTGTGGAACTGTCTTGATGACTTATTATCCACACACCATGTGCTGGAATTGATGCTATTTAGTACCAGTGGAAATTCACAATGACAATGCTCATAGAGCATGGGAAGCCTTCTGGCACCTGATCATTCCTTTACAGCTGTTCCTCCAGTAGCCAGCATTGATGTCACTGTTTCAGGCATGTCCATGTTCGTACACCTCCAGACTATTATTCCCATTGTGGTTAGAGACTTCTGCTGTGTCTTCAGTATGGGCTGCTGGAACGACAAATTCTTTCTCATGAGTGCAGAACCCACTGATGTCCTCCAATTTGTTATGAAAAGATTAATCTACCTGGACAGGTGCTGTTCTTGGGCTGAGGGACTTGGCCGCAAACATTGCGAGCAGTCCTGTGCCAGTGCCGATGTCAAGCACTGTGCAGCCTGCAGTAGAAATGAATGTCAATTCTCTGCGTTCCACAAAAGAACCAAACTTACAACTGTCGGGAAGGTGCCTGTGCTGAATACCACTGCATGTGTCAGAGCTTACCACATGGCTGTTCCATCGGACTAGCCTTGTTGCGCCAAGGGGCATGAATGTACTTCAAGAATGTGCAAGGGTTGACCTCGACTGCTTGTTTACCAAACAGCTGGGATGAACCTCAAGCGGCCACTTCATGGCCAAACCTCACATCTTTGATAGGGTTCCACTTGACCACACAGCCATCAGGCCAGCATCACATTTGCATTCAGCTGAAAGCCAACTGAAAGAAATGCAAACTATCGCATTGTTTTAACCACCTTTAGCTTCGAAATATTGCAAAGTTGCAAACCAAGTCAGTATATTCTTGTGGTTGATGCAAGTGAGCTCACAATAGAACAACACAAAGCAGCAGGATCAGCACAGTGTGATGATGTCTGCGTGGTCCTGATTGCCAGGGCTCACAGTGTGTGGAATCCTGCATGGTTTCAGAGGACTAGCTTCTTCCAGCTGCCGCAGGCATGTTGGCAATTTTAACTATTCTGAGAGTTCATGTGGTGAATCACTAAGGAACCCTTCAGCCCATGTTTCTTGCTGTTTGCACTATTGAGCGTTGCATGCCATCCTGTTGCACTTGGAAACTTCTACATCAGCTTCTGTGGTATTGACATAAATCTTGCAAAAGTCTGTTCATGAGGAGTGAATCCATTGCGTGCCCTGTTTTCTTCTCTATTAGGAGACATCTTCTGTCAGGGTTTTGCCCATTGTATACCATGTTCCTGTCCGTTATGTGGATATTATTCAAGGCCTACCTTGCCTCAGGACTCACCAGGTCTGACAACTGACTGGATGGCCCTGTTGTACGCATGGTTACGTGCACTGTCATTCAACATGTCCAGGTACTGAGAAGATGCAATCAGGTCGATGACTGCCTCTGCCTCATTGTCATCATCTGATACATGACAATCAATTTTAGCAATCTTCTGAAGGTCTGCTTGAGCGGTTTGGGCTCTTCACGATGAACGCACACACTGGCCCTCACAGCCTTCTATGTCCTTGGGTATGATGGCATTTACGTTGAACGCCATCGAAGAAACAGTGCACAATCGATTATTGTTCTGGCCAAGGAATGTGAGAGTGGAGCCAGTGCTCCAAGGCATTGTTCTCATCCTCACCAAACCAGTGCATGGGCAGTCCAAGGTCAGTTTCGATTAACGTGTTTACGTGAGAATTACACAATCGACCAATCGGTTGCTCACCAGCAGCCCATTCGAAGAAAGGATTGGCATTTCAAATGGCTGGAAAATCCTTGCGCCACGTTTTGGCTTCCGATTGGCAAGAATTCACTTCCAAAGGGACCTTTCATACTTTAATTCGCCACTTTCAACTGTTCGTCGATCCTCGACTAACAAAGTGAAAAACCTGGCGTGACCCTGGTCTTAATACATTGGGCGCTAATGGCCTGCGCCGGCATGCACAACCCACAAAGCCAATGTACATAACGACCCTTTAGCAGTGATGTCGACGGGATCTTTGGGTGTCTAGTATTCCTGAACAGGAATCTCCACTGAGCAGGGAGCTCCACGTCACAGCAATCCTACGAGACTCTGGGGTGCTGCTGTGAGCCAGCCAACCGTTCTTCGACATGAGAGGCCAATGCCACATCATATTGAATGGCAACTTGGGGGCATTGGGACCACGAATGGCCGGGTTTTGTGCCGAACGCCGCCAGATCCCAACCCAAGCGATCGGCACCAGTGCAGGTATCGACGTCGCAGACTATTGATCGATACCGGCGTGGCATAGGCACAGAGAATGGGACCGGGGTTTTACGTGGGCCCCTGTTCTTCACCCACCGTTGATTTCCACCCATTCCATCTCCCCAGTGACCGGGTTAGCCCTCTGCGCGAACATGCCTTCCCACTGGTTTGCCAGACCACGGCGCCTTAGGGAGCGAACTCAGCCTCGCGCACCGGTCTCGCACGATGGGCGCACGAAATTGGGGATTAGGGAGCAGCGGCAAATGCGGAAAGTATCGTACGGCGACACAGATACGGATCGAAAGAAAAAGAAAGAAAAAGGAAACGAATAAGAAGAAAGAACAAGGGGAAGAAAGACGGGAAGAAAGACCGTACTGCCCTGTGTAATGTTGGTGCCTTCGGGGCAGCACGGCGACCGGCCCCACTCGCAGGTGCCTGGTGGCTGGTTGACGCGTGAGCCCCCACAATCCCTCGCCAATCAAGGCTCGGGCGTCAACCCCTGAGGGTCCTCGCTACACCTCTCTACTTATACAGAATAATATCTCATTTCTTGTTGTCTCTATTCCTGTCAGCCATGCCGGCTTGACCCTTCTCTCCCACACATTTCATCCAGCGGCCGCCCCAGCGAAGCTGGCATGGCTCTCCCCTTGATGCAATCCTTGAATTCCCATGACAGACTACCAACTCTAGCCGCCCCGTAGCCCAACCCCGCTGTCCCAAACCTACCTCTAGGCCACCACCCTGGAACCGTCCGCCCGCCGGCATTCTTAGGGTCCCTACGCAACTGCCTCTCCCTTGCTCGCGTCCCCTCCCTTGCTACGGGAGCTCCCTCCAGCTCCCCCCCTACCTGCCCATATTCCCCCAAACTCCCTCCGATCAAAACCCGTTGAAACCCCAAATGACACCAAGCCGAACGCGCCCCGCACCTGGCGTCGGAGTCTACATTTCTGGCACGTTGCCGCCAAACCCGCAAGAGCCCAGCCGGGAGGTGACTCGCCGCGCGTTGCCGCAAAACGGGGCTGCGCCTGTGGCCAGAGACAAGGGAGGTCAAGCGCTCGACGCCGCAAGTTCAAACAGCAAGAAAAATCTCGATCGCCGCGGGAGAATCCAGGGCTGCGCTGGGACCAGCCGGCCCGGGATCGGGACGCCGGTTGCCGGGATGGGGGATGTCGAAAGAACGTCCGCGCCCGACCTGGAATTAGACGATAAGACGCAGTCGGGATTCATTACCTGGTTCAAAAATCTCCCCGAGGTAAGGGATGCCTGTCTGATGCAGGGCACGACCATCTGCATCGCAGGCGTCGCGTTGCTTTTGCCGTTCTGTTTGTTGGCGGCAGGGCCCCAGTGCTCAAGCCAGGCGAAGTTGGCTCCCCTGTTGAAGCTTGCCATGTGCAGGCGCCGAGATGCATCTACTGTTGTGCTTTGACTGCCTTGGGGAGCGAGAACCACGCGCGATTTTTTTGTCCAGTGTAGATTGCCTGGAGTTTTTTGCGCCGTCTGTCGTCAGCTACTGGGTCGTCAGCCACTGGGCCACAGGTGCTGTGTTCCCGTTGATTGGACGTGCTGGTTGACCCCGTACTATGGCTTGTTTCAGGACCCGCGAGTGATTCGCATCTTCGACAGGAGCAAGGTGCGTGACGAGTCTTCACCGCGGTACTGTAAACTGTCAAGCGGGTGGGACAGGGGGTGTTTGAACTTTGAGGCGGTGCTCATCTGTCCCTTTGAGCGAGCAGATAACGATCAACACTTGCATGGGACAGGGTGTCGCTGTGTCGCCTGTGTCCCCCTGTGTCGCCAGGGGGGGTGACCTTGCCATGGATTGTGATCGAGTCCGGCCATTCAGACAAATCATCGCCGATGTGCAGTCCAGGGGATACTGTGGCGTAAAGTGCTGAAGGAGCTGCGTGTTGGTGATACCGTTGTCCCATTGCTGGTCTGAGGCCACTCTGTGGTTCACAATCCATCCTTGCAATCGGCAATGTCCCTTTCTTGTTGGATACTTCAACACTTCCCCCATAAAGACAGCAGGGACCTGCTCATGTCCATCCTCCGCTCTTCTTGCTCTTGTTGGCTGGAATCAGCGCAGTACTCCCATCGCCATTCATCCCTTGTGACAGGGCATATACTCGGTTCATGGCGAGAATGCCATCTTTGTCGCCCGTCAGTTTTACAAGACGACAGCAGTGGTGAAGGATCTGGGAAGCGGGCAGAACAGTCTTCCAGCAGTGACGCTGAACCGCAGCCTACTGGAAACTGTCTTGAGGGAACTGCTAGTGGAGACTGCAGAGTATGGTGTGGAGCTGTACGAAGGCCGTGGTGCAAGCTGGGAATTGGCAAGGTATGCTGTCACAGCAGTACTTAATGTGCACAGGATGGACTTGTGCAGCTCGGCCTCTGCTGTGTGGAGTGTTGGGAAGCTGTGAGTCAAACAAGAAGCAAGCAGAGATTTTTGTTGCTGTTCCCTGCAGATATTGGGGCAATTGGAGCTCCAAATTGTCTGCCAGTGGAAACCCACATCAGATCCAGCCTACGATTTTTCAGTTTGGAGATACTTCCTCTGTCCCATATCAAATGTCCACTATTCTGGAAGGCAAAATTGGTTACAAGGGGCCTCAAAGTTGCAAAACAAGACCATTATCGGAAAGACTGGGTTCCAAAACCCCATAAGTACCAATTTGCAAGACGAAGAGGTGCACCCGGACCCTTTGAGCGTTGGGCGAAAAGAAAAATTTGGCCTTTTATGAGCGAAAAACTCGAAGCTTACTGGGGAAAGGACCCTTGCTGAAATATATGCTGAATCCACAATAATTGATGCATTGACTTTATTTTTCGACGACATACTTCAAACTCATAAGCACAGCATTAGACAAATATTCGCTGACAAACGAAGTGCCATTGATGGAGAAATAATGCGCCAAAATATAGAGGACATTTTATATGGGGCGGAGGAAGTATATATACTGTGCCACATCCCACGTGGATCGCTCTCAAAAATCCTGTCCAAGAGTTTATCATGTTCACCACAATCCACACCATGCAGAATATTGCTGGGATTTGCATTGGGCCAAAGATCTGTGCAGCTCTAACTCGAGTGCAGTGTGCAAGCAATGGCACCAGAAACCAAAATTTGTTAGAGTGTGACAATGTCAGGCTGGAGAGACAAGCTGCAGTGGAAGAATTCACAATATCGGTTGTCCCCTTTATCAAAGTGGTTTGTGGACGTTTTCCTGCAGACTTCTTAGCTTCTATCATCGAATGGAAGTTCGAGCCAAGTCAGTCCAGTTAAAGTCGATTCGCTCCCTCACTTATCTCACCCTCGTTTCCTCCCTCAGTCCTCTAGTATGGGCCCCAAGGCTTTGTTGAGGTGTTGTGCTATGTGCTTGGCTTCAGGTCAGCCTCACCTGGAAAGCTGGACGACTTTGAAGAAGAGATCTTCCGCACGGCTGAGGTGCCTGACGTGCCTGTAGTCATCGCTGTGTCCACAAGCTTTGTGGACACCCAGAGGTTGGTTGGCGTTGCCTTCATCAACATGGCAACTCGGCAGATGGGGGCCTGCGAATTCCATGACGATGACCAGTACTGTTGCCTAGAGACACTGGTTGTGCAGCTCGGTGCAAAGGAGTGTGTAATCCCAAAGGTGGGTGACTGCCGGGTGCATGGTAACACAGGTAAACAGTTGATATCATCTTGGAATTTTGGAGCACAGGAGTTCGACTTCTGTCAGCGGGTGCAAGAGCTTGTCAGACTTTTAACAAATGCAATTGCCACAACACAGATTATGGTGCGCTCTTTCCTTGGGGACTGCAAATGTGCCATCAGTAACCACTGCAGCCTTCCAGGATAGTAATCTCATGTTGGGGTGCTGTTAATGCTGTGTCAGCATATGTCCGATTGTTCATAGAACAATTGTAAACATGCACACGGTATTTGGAGCAAATTGCTCAGGCTGAGAACATTGCAATCCTGAAACACTGATGTAAGTGTAGACAAAGAGATTTTCAAGTTTTTCAGCAAAGCTCTGCAGGGGTAAATATCACAATATGATCCTTGCTAAGGATTTGATGAGGATGTGCATGTAATTGTGGCAGACGAGTTGGGCACTTCCTGCATGTGAACTTGCTGGACAGTCATGATTCTGAATACATTTTGCTGCTCTTCTTTCAGGAGTCTGACAGCAGCCCCTATGCTGATGAGATTCCCAGAATCCAGGATGTGATGTCTCGATGTACAGCAATGTCCACGCTCAGGCCCAAGTCGATTTTCGCAACCAAAAACCTGGAGCAGGACCTCAGCAGGCTTGTGAAGGTACCAATCAGCTTTTAACTTCAGCTAGTCCATCAAGGTTCCAATTGCATTGTGTTTCAAATGTCACAGCACATGCAGCACTGTGAACTGGAGCATCCCTCACATGCAACTCAGACACTTGCAGGTGCTCTTGTGCGTTGGTTTGTGTTCAGCCGCGCCTGCCCATAAGCTCATTGAAAATTCCATGGCAGTACTTTGTCCCTTTTGGGACAAAGAAAGATTGATGACCCTGTTCACAATGGTTGCCTGGCTTGTGTTGGGATTGGCAAGTGTCACCTTGCGCTTGGTACCCCAGCAGACTCTCAACAGTGCTGTCCTTGTGGCTTTGACTTCGGTTTCTGACTATCATGTATATGCTGTGTACAGTCTGGGAGTGTGGAGCAGCATCGTGATGTGCTGGACAGGTCAATGGCATCGTCTGCCCTTGCAGGTGTGTATTTTGGCAGCGGCCACTTTTTCAGTCGAATCACATACAAGGCTCCTTGAAGTGTGTTGTGACATTTTGCACATGATTGTCTTTCCCGTTCATCAGAGTGCAGGGATGTTCATCACTAAATACCTGATGTCCAGTATGTCCATATCCCATGTATCCACAACATGGAGTATTGCTGTCCATGTGCAGACAACGTTGTCAACACAAATTCAGAGTAACAGATAGAACTGAAAAATTTGGCACGAGTGGAATGGCACCAAAGATCTACGTTTGTTATGACTTTGGTTACATTGCACTGCACGGCTTTTGACCCTGTGCTTTGGATCATGGTCCTATGCAGCAGTGCCTTCACCGCCAGACTGCTCATTCCAACAGTGGGCTGTTGCTCAGCCAGATGCCTGCAATTTGGTTGGAACAACAGTAGTAGCTTTCTATTGGTCGAACTGTGCAGGCAATGCTGCCATGCATGGCTGTCACATGAGCTTGTTCTTTCTCAAAATTGCCATGAAGAATTCAAACATGCTGCTCACCATCACCTTTAAAATGCAAGTGCTTTGTCCCATCATACTGTGACAACTGTTGTCAAACTGAATTTATGACACGACAGGGGTGCCCTTGAACCCAGATGTCAACCATAATTTCTGCATTTTGGCATTAAATGGTGGCAAAACAACTGGCGTAAATTCAGTGCCCTTTGTCCTGTGCAGCGATCATTGCTTTCTCGGAAGTGTTGTGTGATGCCAGCCATCATGGCAAGTTCTCTCTGGGCTTGCACGATATGGGGCAATTCATGCGTCTTGACGCTGCTGCACAGAGGGCTCTCAACGTCATGCCCAACCGCTTTGACGAAAACAACATGTTCAGCCTGTATGGGCTGATGAATAGGGCAAAGACGCCCATGGGCAGGCGCAAACTGAAGGTATGCTGCAACTTTTCTCCAAGCAATCAATATATAGCATATGCTATCATGTCCACTCTGGTGAAAAAACAATGCCGATAGCAACCATGCAGTCAAAATGTTGTGGCATTTCTGTTTAAACCCTGGTACAATGCAAAGTCCAAACCCTGGGCCCATTCAGGTTCGGTTTACAGGTTGCTGACATCTTTGGTGGCATGCAAGCACAGGAAATGGGCTGGACAGTTTTCAGTGTTGATATTGCATGTTATCTGATCAACAATAACAACAAACCCCAATTCCCGGCCAACACAGAGCATCCACAATGCGCCCTGCCACACAAATGCTTTCTGCTCTTTCCTGTTCTTGACGATTTTCTGAATGTTGTTCTGGCAAAACCCTGTGTGCTTGCAATTAGGTGTGGCTGAAACAACCACTGGTCGACGTGTCAGAGATAGATGAGCGCTTGGATGCAGTTGAGGCCTTCTTCACAGATGAACACCTGCGGCAGAGGATGCGCAGTGACTACTTGAGGGGTGAGCCTCTGGTCAAACACTCCACATGGGAATGGTTCTGCACCAGCTTTGGTGTAAGTGAATGCGGGCACCTTTTGCCTTGTTGACCTGCTTTTTGAGGTACTTGTCTGTGCTGGGAAAGCTGCTGTAGAGACCACAGGGCAGCATGAGGGAAAACCTTGGCAACTTTGACAGACAGATGTCGGGTTGCCTGATTTTGGTTGTACAGGATGCCAGCCAGGGATGGTCAATCAGATATGTTCGTTGATTTTGTGCAACGATGGTTGATTGTGCCATTGCAGGGATGCCTGATGTGGAGAGACTGACGCGCAAGCTGGACCGCAAACGAGTTACGTTGGCAGATTTGTGCCACCTTTATCGGGCCAGTTCCAAACTGCCACTAATTGAAGAAGTGCTGAGAAGACATGATGAAATGTATTCAGGCAGCGGCAAGCTCTGTGCAAAGTGAGAATCATTTTTTGTGCAGTTCCTGCAGGAATTTGGATGTTGGCCAACATTTTGCCCTTTCTTGACTTCCAGTGTACTTTCTGACAGATTTGCAAAGTTGCTGTCCCTCATCTTGGGTTTGGCCTCGCCTGCTGCCCCACGTGCTGAGAACCTGGCAGTAGACAGCCTCCTCCTATTGCATTTGAGCCAATGGACATTGTCAGTGCCTGTGTCAAGAGATCAATTAAACGAGAAAGTGGGTAAAGCTGGCACAAAAGTGCTGAAGTTGCATGAAGTGCCACACTTAGCCATGCATATGCATGGGCAGGGTTTGGACAAAATCTGCCAAAAGCAATCTCACCACATTTCAGTGATGGCCTGGTAACGTTGGCTCTGCTTATTGCAGGTATGCGGACATCTTATCAGCCGCACATAGCAAAGAGTGGCTGACGAAGTTTGAGCAGCTCATCGAGGCTGCAATCGACCTGGAGAGGGTTCCTGAGGAGTTTTGGATCAGCTCGAGCTATGACGAGCGCTTGGAGGTGAGGGTGCAGTCCATAGGCATTCTTCCAAAGGATTGCAAGTCTTGATTGTTTCGTGTATCCCCCAGTACATCTCTTGAACAGCTGTACTGCTCGTACATCTGCAGCATTTGTGCTGCTGTCCTGTGTGTTCAGAGTCATTGCAATATTGCATAGTAATGTCAAAGTCAAAGCACCAGGTTCTGTTTCCTGGGGTTGTGTGGAGTCCATGAAAATGTTTTAGAGGCATGTCTTCTGGTCAAGGAATAGTGACCAAGGTGCATCACCTCTGTTGTTGACTGCCTTGGTCATTTGCAGTGGCATCCGTTTGACTGAACAGTATTTTTGTCCTTTACGTGGTCAGTTGGCTTTTGCACATTCGCTTTGGGTTCTGGGAAGAAAATTGCAAGCTGTGCAGAAGCCCTGTTCGTTTCAGCTCTCAGGAGTCAGCATATTGCACACAAGTTTCTAATGTACTTATTTCCAGCAATGAACGTGGAGGATAGTATTCCATCCATCGTGTGCAAAAGTTATGTGGAGGCTGTGATTGAATCCATCTCAGCAATACACTGTGCAGGATATTCCCATGGTGGTAGACATCTGGATCGATTGTATGCCTCATTGTGGTAGCTAGAAGTCGTTGCTTGTGATTGATGGAACAAACAAGGGCCATACATGCTGGTTTTGTTTGGCGACATAGCGCTTGGTGGCTGATGTGCAACTGCTGGAATTTCATCATCATCCTCGCCACCACCATGGTAGGAGAGCAGTTGGCAAACATCAAGAGTATCCATCTTGTGTGTTTGTGTGTGTGTGCACCTCTTCCATGCAGAAACTGCAAGAAGAGAGACAGGAATGTGAAGAACATATTGAGGCCATCGCTGCTGCCGCTGCCAAGGATCTTGGCTTGTTGCTGAACAAGACAGTCAAACTGGAATGGCACAAAGTTTATAGCACAAAGACTCGATGCCTCAGGATCACACAGAAGGACGAAAGAATCGTGCGGAAGAAGCTACAGGCCAGGTCTGGAGCGTTAATCTTAGCCTGTTGCCAGTGCCACATGCGAGTTTGGCCTTGTGCAAGAGCATTACTGCCTCAGAATTTGTTGGAAATGTGCAAACCACTGCCCTGCACCTGCTGAGTGGTGTTGGAAGTCTGAAGTGAGCCCAAATGATTCTTGCAGAAAGATGGCAGCACATTGTGCAATAGTATCCCCCGCCTGGGGAGAAGTTTGTGAAGCTCCCGTCCCATGCTGCAAGCGATGATGCAGAACTCTCCTTACACATCTTGAAAGCAAAGAGCGAATGTACAACTTGTAGAACACTGTGAGCAGGAGAACATTACACAGTAGAGCCAGCATCCCTTGAGTTGTGGTCACTGAATTCATGCCTCTAAGCACAAACATCAAGAGTGTTGGTTCCCACATGAAAGGAATGCCACTTGAACAGAATAAACTTCTGAAGCCTTGCCTTCATTTGCTGTGAACAACACCCCCTCTTCATGGCGAACTTCATGTATACTGTGTGCTGATTACTCAACCATGGGCCTGGGTCTGCTTTGTCTTCTTGCTTCGTCACCAAGCAAGAAACGGATGAAACCTTGTAGTGCAGTCTCCTCACAGTCTCCTGCCATGGAAGTATGAGATTCTTCTTTTGCCCTCTGTCTCCACACAGCTACACCTTGTTGGAGACACGTAAGGATGGCACCAAATTCACCAACAGCAAACTGAAGGCTGCAGCAGAACAGCTGCAGGCAGTCAGTGGCGAATATCAGGAGATCCAGGCAGAGCTCGTCACGCAGGTGGGCACTTGATGACACTGAATTCATGATGGGGTTCAATATGTTCGGAAGCAGAAGGGTATGCTTGTGGAGTTTATGAACCCGCAGCCTTCTTGATAGATTGTGCAAGTGATCTGACAAAACACTGCCATTCACATGTCACGCGATGTCAGATTTGACAGACGATAGATATGTTCCATTCAATCAGGGTGCTTTGGGATATGTGGTCGAAGGGTTTTGCGTTTGGAATCTTGATTGACTGCTTGATTGACCAACAGGTCGTTGAAGTCGCCCACACGTTTGTGGAGATCTGGGAGCAAGTTGGAGCCATACTTGGGGAGCTGGATGTGTTGGCAGGTTTTGCCGATTTGGCTGCAAGCGCCCCATGTCCCTACATCCGTCCCACAGTTCTGCCACCTGACAGCGGGGAGCTCATTCTGAGAGGCAGCAGGCACCCCTGTGTGGAGGCCCAAGATGGGCTGGACTTTATCAAGAATGACTGTGAGATGGTGCATGGCAAGAGCTGGTTCCAAATCATAACAGGCCCGAACATGGGTGGCAAATCGACCTTTATCAGACAGGTAACCACCGAAACAGCGTGGCGGTTTACTCATCAAGTTGTTGCTATTTCCTTTGTCACCATATATTTTGCTCATAACCAGACCTAGCTTGTTACATTCTTTTGGTTTGTTATAAACCAGCGCAACGCTAGCATCCCTTCTGTGCAGAAAGGAAACCAGCTCCAATACAGTCATCTTCCAATCTCGGGAGCGCATGCTCTGAGGTTTACTATCGATATGCCAATACAGCGTAGCAGATGCCAATGTCTGTCACTATCAATTCAAATGGCAACTATGTGCATGTGAATAACCACAGCAATGGCCTGTTGCAGGGCATCAAACTCTGCAAACCAATGAGAAGGCATATTGCTCTCTTGGGGGAGCAGACATGGCCAGCAAGTGATCAGGCCCAACTGTCCACAGATTGTCCTGAATGGATTTACAGGATGCAGGTTCTTGCCTGTATGGTCGTTGTTGTGTGCTTCATACCACCTATTCCTCTGTGGGAAAGAGCTGATTTGCTAATCGATGCAGGCTTTGACTGTTCCCTTTATGTCAAACTGCAACAATCGACACACTATACATACACAAGGTGTGCAGATATAGGATGCAACCTTGGCCCAACCAGATTTTCTGCTGTTTGGGAAAGTTTGCTTGATTACTTCACCCGAACATTGCCCAAATTGGTGTATGGGCATTCCTTGCTATATTTAACATGCACAATAACGGTTGTTTTCGGTAAGTGTTCCTCTGTTGTGGTGATTGTTCCTTTGTAGGTCGGCACGATCGTCCTTATGGCCCAAGTTGGTTCCTTTGTGCCGTGCGATGAAGCCCGCATTGCTGCTCGAGATTGCATTTTTGCTCGTGTGGGAGCTGGGGACTGTCAGCTGAGGGGTGTGTCAACATTCATGGCAGAGATGCTGGAAACCGCATCCATTTTGAAGGTGTGCTGGTCGAAATTGCTGCCTGAGCCACCATGCTATGAAGTGAAGACAGTCCTTAGCAGGTGCTGTTGGTGGATCATTGTGAAGCCAGAGCATGCACACGCCCGTCCTTCCATGTTGGCTGTGAACAGCAGCTGTCGTGCCTAGAATGGGAAGTTCACCTCACTATCATCAGGCAATAAAGATACCTTAGCTGATGTTCAAACAGCAAAGAATACCAGCGTCACGTTATTTGTCATTTTTCATTTTCATTGTAAGTGGTGACATTTGCTCATTCTTCACATGCTGCCATGCAGTTGTCTCTACCATTTGACCAATTGTGAGGTTCCCTGTTGAGCTGAGGTGCCCCTGATGCCACTTGCTTTTTGTCATTTTCCCCGATGTAAAACACCTGAAAGACGGGCAGGGAGGCAGTTATGGTGTTGCAGCGTGTGCACTGTTCAACAAGTACCTCTGTGTGCTGCAAACTTGACCATGGCACCAAATACAACACCAAGCAACATGTGAACCAAGAACTCCAAGCACCACAAAGGATTCAAGCAGGCTTCATGGCCGTCCACAAGGGGTACAATCTCAGCAGAAGGTTGCTAGCTCCAACAGAACGTGCTCATGCTAAGGTGGGGAGCCTGATTGTGCCAAGTGGTGCCTGCAGGGGGCTACAGAAAAGTCGCTGATTATCATTGACGAGCTTGGGCGTGGAACATCGACGTACGATGGGTTTGGTCTTGCATGGGCAATCTCAGAGCACATCATGGAGATCATTGGTGCGCCCACGCTGTTTGCAACTCACTTCCATGAGCTGACAGCCATTCAAGGGAGCGTGGGGGTGAAGAACATGCACGTCGAAACTACCATTGATGAACATTCCGGAAAACTCACAATGCTGTACCAGGTGCGATCCAATGCTGTACCAGGTCATATTCTTACCAGGTGGTGCAAGTTGAGGCTGCATCGGGTGTCCTGAATATCTTTGTGCAAATGAGCAGCACCCTGTTATCAACTGCCCCTGTATTTTTCTTCCTTTCGGTTTCACACATCCCTATCGCCATAAGACAGTCTAAGGCAATATGAGGCACCTTGAAAGAATGAGTTCCTGTGGATGGTAGTAAACACGGCATCCACAAGCCGTGCAGCTGTTGTTGCCTGCACCCATTGTTTCTGTTTCTACTGTCTTGTGTGCCTTAGCTGCTGAAATGAAGCATAGCGAGCTTGGCATTGTGGCAATGGGGGCTGTCTTCTTGCCTGCAAAACAACATAACTTTCATTGCCTGTGAGTGCACAGGTCTGGACGTGGCACTTGGTGCATCCGTTGTCTTTCTTGCTCCAGGGTGAGGATGCACAATGAACAGCTGGTACTCACCAGGCACTCATGTTCTGCAGAACATTGACAACCAAAACCTGTAGTGTTGCCCACGTGTCCATGGAGCAAGTCAGCCACTCAACATTGCTGAAAAAAGTGGGCCTTGCTGGTCCAAGAGAGCACAAGCAAACTGAGAATTGGCTGAACCAGCGCCAACCACATCATACGAACTGGTTCAGAATTTAGTTCCATCAATTTGACATTGATTCCACTGCATTGTACAATGGACCCTACTGTGGCTGCTTGCGATACTTCAGCCATTGTATCCTCCTCCCAAAGACAGCAACAACAGCCCATGTGCCACACATGAAAGTTCACAATGGCAGCAACAGGACGACTTGATCTGACAATCGGCCTGTGTCTCAAAAGGTCAGTGAAGGAGCGTGTGATCAGTCTTTTGGCATCCATGTTGCGGAGTTTGCACAGTTCCCACCAGTCGTGGTTGAGCTGGCAAAGAGGAAGCTGGAGGAGCTGGAAGGAACGGCTGGGCAGGTAGATGAGGTTTGGCTTGCATCCATTCATGCCAGTGCAATAACACCATACAGCCAGATAGCCCAAGAACATTTTGTTGATGGATACCACAGGACAGTGGTCTGTGGGTCAGAATTGCCGTTGCAGTGTGTAAAGACGTTTTTCGGCACTGAAGAGCCACTGGGTCATTGACCACGCCAAAATGATCATAAGAACTGGATGTTACCAGCCACCAGGAGCATCCATTCGTTTTGGTTGATAGCCCTCATTGTTCTTGTTTTAATTGTTGTTTGCCTTTGGCCACAAATGCATTCACGCGCACTTAATTCAGTTCGGAAAACAAAATGTGATTCAGACATCATTTTGGATCTGGACAGGTGAGACCGGACGGAAAGACAAGTTGCCAAGAAACTGCCAGTAATGGCATGTTCGATGCACAGGCCCGAGGGCAGAAGTTTCTTGATGACCTCAAGGCCATCAACCTCGACTTGCCGGATGCTGATCTTATGCAGCAAGCCCAGGCACTGCTCTGTGATCTTGAGGCTGACGCTGCCAAACATCCATGCCTGCAGAAAATGATTGCTGGGGCTTCGCTCTGAGTGTACAATAAACCACAAGCCAGAGTTTAAACTTGTGCACTAGTATCACCACACGTTTGACATGGCTGGCACATCATTCACGGCTAAGACGCTTTGCTTCGATGCACCCTCTACAAGACCGCTCCAGATGACAAGCACTACACATAGAATTTTGTGATGTATGGCATTGTTTCGTTTAAGCACAATTTCTTTTCCAGTAGCCCTCCTTGCATCAGGATCGCCCGCATTGCTGCCATTTTCCCGGCTCAGGACAGTCAGCCGTTGCTTCTCAGTGGCGCATCTGCCGGCTCGCAGCAGCTGTTGGCCTCCTGTGTTCATCGATGGTGAGAGCGGGACGACTGCAAAGGCAGGGCAGGTAAACGCCCGCCAACTCAGCGCGCTCCGCGCCTACTCCAACCAGGTTCACCGGCTGTTGGGTGCAAGGGTACTTAAGGAGTTGGACTACTCACTTCGGAAGGCTTCCTTCTTGGCACAGTAGTGACATCCCATGTGCCCTGTTCGATCCCCGGTCAGACATCCCCATCGCCGTTCCCCCTAGCCCCACCCCCGGCCGTTGGTAGCTTTTTTTCCGGGCGCCCTTCACAGCCTCCGCTCTCCCCCTTCATCTTGCCAAACCCCACTTCCCTGAGTCTTTCGACTCGCACGCGCGCACGGAAAACACCAGCCCCACCCCTCGCCCCCTCCCCCCTCTTCCCGCAGCTGAGCACTTAGCTTCAACCGCCGCCTCCCGAGCTATCGGCCCCCCGCCCCGCGACAGGTTCTGCCTCCGCCACCTAACAGGCGCCACCGGCCGGCCGTCCGAGGCAAGATGGCCCCGCCCTCACAATGGCTGCGGGGCACCGTGAAGGCCGTCCACAGCGGAGACACCCTGCTAGTGATGGGCGCCGCGGCGGGCGGGCCCCCGCCCGAGAAGACGCTCATCTTGTCATCCCTCAAGGCACCCAAACTCGTGAGCCTCGCGCTGATCCCTCCTGCGCGCCCTCCCCCGCGGATCGCGCCCGCCGGGGGAGGGCTGCATGTTTTTGGATCGCGGGCCCGTCGCGTGTCCGGGATTCTGGGACAGCGGGCGGGGATGTGCGCCGCCAGGTGCTCGTTCTCGCGCCGCGCGGGGCGCGCCGTCCGATTGGACCTGGATCTCGCTGTGGGGCTGGGGTCGATGAGGCCAGCGCCGTGATCGCGCGCTTCTGTGTTTGTGCCCTGGAACGGCCTTCGCCCGCCGCGATTGCCGCGGCGGACGATGTGGGCTGGCGGCGTCGAGAGATTCTTTGTGGCGTGGGTCAGTGTGGGGTGGGGTGGGGGGGGTGACCGTGCCGTGCTGACGGTGTGATGGCCGTGGCCTGGCGCAGGGCCGGCGCGATGGGGCCACGAAGGACGAGCCCTTCGCCTGGGAGTCGCGGGAGTTCCTGAGGAAGAAGTGCATCGGCAAGGTGGGGCGCGGATCTTGACGGCGTCGCGCGCGCCTATCATCCCGCGGCGGTGCCCCGCCGCGCCGATCTGCCGGCGGGGCGTGGGGGCGATCACGGCGGCTGACTCGCGGGCCGGATCGCAGGAATGCGTGTTCAGGACGGACTACAGGGTGGAGCAGATCGGCAACAGGGAGTTCGGCTCCGTTTTCATGGACAAGGAGAACGTGGCGCTGACTGTCGCCGCCAACGGCTGGGCCAAGGTGAGGGTGATCCGCACTGCCCTGCGCTCCGCGTTCGCCCTCGGGCGGACTTTCATCGATCGACCGCGGGCGCTGGCTGGCGCGATGATGGGCTGGGGGCTTCAGCCGGGGGGGGGCATTGGTGCCCTGGGCTGCTGAGACTGGGCGGGGGTGCTGAGCGTTCTGTGGGCGCAGGTCAACCCCGTGGGCACCCAGAAGAGCCCGTACTTTGACGACCTGCAGCAGGCGGAGAAGGCCGCTGTGGAGAAGGGCACCGGGATGTGGAACAAGGACCCGGCGGCCCTGGAGGCCGCGGTGCGGGACCTGCCCACCGAGGACCTGGCCGGCATGGAGCTGCTGGCGCGGGTTGGCAAGGGCAAGCCGCTGTCGGGGATCGTGGAGGGCGTGCTGAACGGCAGTCTGCTGCGCGTGACGCTACTGCCGACCTTCAACTCCGCGCTGGTGGCCCTGGCGGGGGTGCAGGCCCCTTCCATGAACCGCCGATCTGGGGAGAATGGGGCGGCGGGAGAGGGCCCCGAGCCCTTCGCCCTGCAGGCCCGTCACTTCTCGGAGGTGCGGGCCTTGCACAGGTACCAGTCTCTCAAAACGGGGTTTGCTGCTTTAATAACTGTGAAGCACAGTACCCTTGATGTGTACCCAAGCACACTTGCCAGGAACACGGCACACTGGCCTTACCCCTTTCATTGACTGGTACATCTTGTGAAGATGGCTACAATAGGTAGTTTGGGTCTTTCCTGCATTCTCCTTTTTCTGTCAGGATCATGAGGCATTGGACCCTTTTACTTGCCCAAATCTGTTGGGTGTATCCTGGAGCCATTCTCCATCCATTTTGCATGGTGCTCGTGGCTGGTGTGTAACACTGCGATCTGGGGACATCAATCAAATAATGATTGGATGTTGCTGCACTGGTCATGGTTGGAAGGTACAAGGTTGGTGTCTATGTGACAACAGTAATACGTGGAGGAACAGAAGCATAGGTTTCCACTCAAGATGGCACTGATCCTGCCTTGCTGCCTGCTGCTTGATGGCATTCTATGAAGGTGTACTGATGCAAAGTTGGTGCTGTTTTTGCTGCAGGGAGGTTCGCATTGTTTTGGAGGGTGTTGACAAATACAACAACCTCTTTGGGAACGTCCTCTATCCCCAGGGCGAAGAAGTCATGGACCTAGCACAGCAGCTTGTCCAGCATGGCATGGCCAAGGTGTGTTCCTGGGAGTTCAAAACGAAGCAGGCTTTTGCACAATAGAATGCGAGGGACTCGTGCACCAAAGTTCCACTGTTGTGTGTTGTTGCTGAGCCACAGTGTTTCTCAGCAAACATTTCATGCTTGCTAGTCCCAAACCATGCTGGCAGGTAGTACAAGCATGGGCACCGAACAGTTCCCAGTTCTGACGACTACGTATTTGGGACTCTTTCCTGCCGTAACCTTCATCCAAGCATGTCTGCATCCTTCACCCTGGGTTTTGGAAAAAGTGGCATTTTTCATTGTTTCGATGCCAATGTTGTCAATGGCTGCTGTGGAGGTATTGCTGCATGGTACGGAGTGGAGAATCCCTGATGTTGTGGAGATGTGTGCATGAACACAGTCAGGCCAAGTGGCTGTTTCCTTGCAAGGTTGGTGACAGAAGAATTAGGGGTTACAGGAGTGCAATGCATGCTAGCACAGTGTGCGAATATGGAACACAGTGTTTCTCAGTCCTGCCTGATACATGCAAGATATTGCGTGCATAGGAAGTTTGTACTATGTGCACAACTTCAGGAGTATTCGTTACTCAAGTGGGGTGAAAGTAAACATCTGCCTGTTGTTCTCAGTGTGCGGAATGGAGCCTGAACATGATGACTCAAGGTGCAACGAAGCTGCGAGAGCTAGAACGTACGTCCAAACAAAAGAGGGAAGGTATCTGGACAGGCTATGTGCCACCAGTGACCAACACTGCCAAGCTCAGTGACAAGTTCACTGGTGTTGTCATTGAGGTCGTCAGTGGCGACTGTGTGATCGTCATGGACAAGGCATCCAGGACTGAGCGGCGTGTCACACTCTCCAGGTGGGAATGGCGCAGTTTCCTTTGAAGTTCTATGAAGGAAGGTTGGGCCACCTGGACAACAACAGAAACCATTAGCATTGCCTTGCACATCATGGAGTTCAGTCATCTGCAATGAGAGTGCACGCTACCTTGTGCAGGCCATTTGCATCGAGTCCATGCTAAAGCCGAGGTTTTGGTTTGCCCCTGGGAGTTGCTCTACTGTTCGCTTAAGACTGCTGTATCGTCATCTCTGGTAAGGTATCAAAATGCTCTTGTTCAGGAGGAATTTCGTTGCTGTTGTATTATATAAGAACATCAATTGCATGACAAGATGTCCATGGTGCAAAACAAACTGTTGCTTGGCTCTTGTTTTGACATGCTGTGTGCTTCATCGAATTGCAGCCTGCGGGCCCCAAGGATGGGTACCCGCGATCGCAAGCCAGATGGGTGGGCTCCCGAAGCCAAGGAATTCACAAGGAAGCTCCTCATAGGCAAGGAAGTCAGTGTCAACATGGAGTACACACGGAAACTGCAGCCTCAGGCACCCGTGGCAAACCCCAGCCAGCCGGTGAGGGATATGATGGCCTTTGGGAACATAATGGTTAAGGAGAAGGGCGAGGAGGTACAGGTGGCAGAACAGGTTGTCAAGAACGGGCTGGCCTCTGTTGTTAGACACCGCACGGATGAGGAGAGGAGCTCGATTTATGACAAGCTGCTGGAGGCGGAGGAAGAGGCCAAGAAGGCCAGGAAGAACCTGCACAGCGGCAAGGAGGCACCCATGCACAGGCTGAATGATGTGTCATTGCCACAGAATTCGTCCAGGTGTGTCCCATATACAATTTTGATGAGCATGTTGAGTACCAGCACCACATTTGCTCTATTCCCATGCTGTGCTTGGTTATCTCGATTTTTCCACAAACTCCAGTCCCCTCGCCTGAATGGTCCATTTGCACCTACTGCAAAGCACAAAATGGGGGGAGTGGTGCATTGCAAGTGAATGGATCAATCTAAACAGCGTGGAGGGATGCATTGCCCATCATGGTCTTCAATGTGCAATGGCACTGTCTTGCCCTTGAAGCCAAATTTGTTCCAAAGAATCCAGTTCCGTGAAGGAAGCACTGGATAAGGTTGTTGTGAAAGTACCATGTCCTGGTTGACACTCAGTTGTGGTGGCGGATGCTGTACGGTGATTGCCAAAATGGCGTCCACCGCAGCTGTTGTATATGTGTGGCACTGTTCTGATCATTCCTTCCTGTGGCACAGTTTCTGAGCTTTATATTTGTGCCTTGTGTCACTTTTATGTTGTTCATTATGTTCACAATGCCCCAGCATGAATTTGCTCGTTGACTTCCTGCTTTGCTGCTCAAGAGATCATCCGCCACTTACCCTGGTGATTTTGAGTAAAAGAGCAAATCGTTGACGGTTGTGGTTGGAATGTGCCGCTTGTGTGTTTGTGACACTCGACATAACCTTGTATTTGTGCATGGCTGTGCTGCAGGGCAAAGCAGTACCTTCCATCTTTCAAGCGCAGTGGGAAGATGACAGCCATCTGTGAATATGTTATCAGTGGACACCGGTTAAAACTGTTCATCCCCAAGGAAGGTGCTACAATCGTCTTTGCCCCGTCTGGCGTGAGGGCTCCATCAAGACCTTCCCAGGACAGAAAGGCATGCCAGGATATGTTCACATTAATGCCGCTGGGGAGACAGTGGAGCAATTCTTGTGCTGTCCCATTGTTCATTGGCGATTAATTGGATGGCAGGCTGCAGAGTCTGCCAGATCGGTTTGTTTGTGTAATGTTTGTATGTATTGAGTAATGAATCAGTGTGATGCCGTCTCGTTTGCCACCAGCTTAGGTGTGTTCTTGTCTTTATATCAGCTTCTTTTAAACAGCCCATCATCCAGGGCTCAGGACATTTTCAATAGTGACTGTAGCCAGTCAATATAGCCACAAGAAATCTGTACTATTCTCGGCGTTTTCTGTCACTGCTCTACTCAGATAGAGTGTGGCTGAACTATGAGTGTAGGAGAATCAAGCGTGCTGCTCATGGCTTGGAGTGCACCTGTTCAACACCATTTGCATACAATTGCTCCAGTACGAAGTGTAACAATTGTTGTATCTTGTGTGGGTCAATGTTGAGTGTTGGGCGTTATGCAGACTAGTTTGTCACACCTGGAATTTGAACATCCCAGTTATTCCAACATCAATCTGCTGGAATAGACTTCAGCACACTAGGCATTGGCTGTAATGCTGCTTGTTGTGGGTCAATATGCCAGATATTGTTTGTTGATTCATTTATCAGCAAGTGACAATTCATGCCCTGTACCTTGCAAGGCAACCTAACGCATGTTTCCATCCGCTTTCTCTGTTCATTGGCTGTTGCATGGAAAATTCGCAAACTGCTGAATTGCTGCAAGTCTTTGTTTGTGCATGACTCTGAACAGTGCACTCCTCATGAGCTTAGCAAGAAATTGTCCGCACCTCAAGTTAGTTGCCATGGCCTGGTGGGTTTCATGGCCAATCGCTCTTGTGGTTTCCATTGCACGTGATGTTACATGAAGCAGCCTTTTTTGTTCAAAATTGCCTGATATGGAATTCATGTATTCAAGAATCTCAGCTCGCAACTCCTCTGCATCTTTCCAGGGTGAACCTTATGGTGAAGAGGCCCAAAAGTTCACCCGTGAGCATTTTAT